>CAUYPO010094261.1:0-56498 GCA_963574435.1 Cheirogaleus major
GCTTTAAGAAACAATGGTGATATAGCACCTCTTGTATACTCCTGGATACAGCTGGAACCCATTCTATTAAGTGAAGTATCTCAAGAATGGAAAAACAAGCACCACATGTACTCACCAGCAAATTGGTATTAACGGATCAACACCTAAGTGGACATGTAGGAATAACATTTGTCGGGTGTTGGGTGGGTGGGAGGGGAGGAGGAGGGGATGGGTATATACAAACATAATGAGTAAGATGTGCAACGTATGGGGGATGGTCATGCTTGAGGCTCTGCCTCGAGGGAGGAGGGGGGCATGGGCAATATACATAACTGTAATATTTGTACCCCTATAATATGCTGAAATAAAAAAAATGGAAATAAATAAATAAATAAAATAAAATAACCTCCTTTGGAAAAAACTGTCTTCTTCAGATAGTATGTGGTCTTTCTGATTGCCTCTTATTTTAAAATGTACCTAGGATTTGTTTAATTAGGTATGGTAAGGTGACAGGCATGGAGAAAACTGCCTTGAAAGAAGAGTTTACTAGTTTGCAGCCCCACCAACAGTGTTTAAGCATCCGTTTTTCTCTGCATCCATGCAGCTTCTATTGTTTTTTGACTTTTAGCGAAGTATCTCTGGAATAGAAAAACAAACACCACATGTTCTCACTAGTAAGTGGGAGCTAAGTGATGGGTACACAGGAGCACAAAGAGATGTAAAAGACACTGGAAATCAAGAAGGGGGGAGGGCAGAGGAGGAGGTGAGGGAGAAAAACTTACCTGTAGTGCACAGTGAACACTATTCTGGTGACAGGCACACTAAAAGCCCCGTCTTAAGTATTATACAATGTATCCATGTAACAAAATATTTGTACTCTCTTGATATTTTGAAATTAAAAAAAGAAGAAAGGAGAGCTTACTACTTACACCTCCCAAGAGGAGGTGCTGCCATGCCGTGCAGGGCCGTGTGGGGAAGCACAGGGCTGGCAAAGAGGCGAAGGAGAGAGAGGAAAGCAGGGGCCAGACCCTTATCGAGGTTTGTGTGTACAATAGATACATACAATAGGTATCCTGAGCAAGTTTAGGACTAGACAGTTAAAAAACAAGTACTTTTTCCCTTCCCCTGACTCCTCTCCGAGATGATATCTGGGAATGTAGATGATTCTAGATTCACAAGTGTCCCCTGTATCCTAAGCGGTCTCTGTTGCTGACTGTCTGCCCTGGACAGGCCCCTAAGCTGATGCGTCTGAGGAGCCACTGGCCCCACTGGGTCTTCTGGCGCATGCTTGAAGCCTCCAGCTCAGCCCTTTGCCCCTGGCCATGAAGGTCCCACATGTGGCTTTTGTCCCAATCCCAACCTTTGCCAGGGACTATGGAACATGTCTATGCTCTGAATAAACCAGGTGTGCTATGTAGATACGACCAAGAATGAGAATATATTGGTTTAATTTCCAGAATATTATTTGCCTTTGGGTCATTCCCCTTCAGTGTGGGCAAGTTCAAGGGTAGGCACATGCCGTCAGAAGGGTGAGCTGGGGTTTAGCCTCATGAGGACCAAATGACGTGCCTCATTTGCAAAACGAAGGTATAACGTGGATACCAATTGTGGAAAAGCATTGTCTGGAGTCTCTGGAGAGACAAATGTCAGAAAGAATGAGAAGATACATTACCTGAGATCATTTTTAATGGACCAAGGTATTAATTCGGTCCAACTGAAGTTCTTAAAGTCAAAATGAAATTATGGCCAGACCACATTGATTGGCCCCCAGCCAAATCACACCTCACGAGGGATCCTGCTGTTCCGGAAGACACCGATTTGCTAAGGTCACCTGTTTCAGTAGAAAGCAGGAAAAGGATGTGGTAGCAGCATACTAGAATCTCATTTTATGAGGTTCGGGTTTAAATCCCTGATAGGGAAGAAAAAATATTTATTGTTCCTACAGCTGTAACTGATTTTAAAAAGAAATAAATGGAAAGGGAATGATTTATTTTCTGTTTATAGCTTGTGTAATGGACATCTGTTTTTGTTTGCCTACTCAGCCTCCATCCCCTGTTCTGGTAGCATCGCCTTCATTTCCTCTCGGGACACTCACTCTCCACAGAGCTCGTCCTCAGAGAGATTGGTAACGCAGGCGTCCCACTCTCCCCGGCCAAGGGTAGGGACGGGCAGTGGGGGGCAGGCAGTGGGTCAGCTGTGGAGAAAAATACAGCAGGGCAAGGGGTGGAGAGTGCTGGGCTGGCAGCACAATTTAAAATAGGGTGATCAAGAATGGTCTCTCACTGAGATTTAAGATTTACCAGAGATCGTCTCCCAAAATAAGTCCTGCTCCACCCACAATCTTTCTCATCTCAGTTGAAGTCTTTACCATCCTCTCACTTGCAATAGCAAAAAAGTAAACAAACAAAAATGAACAACATGGAATTCTCACACCCCACGCCCAGTCAGTCATCACATCCTGTTTACCTTTGAAATAGATCCAGAATCAGAATATTCCTCAGCACCTGGACGGCTATCAGACCGATTAAGCCACCACTCCTTAATGGTCTCCTTGCCTGCCCTTGCATCCTGTCATCCATCCTCAACACCATAGCCAGAGGAACCTCTGCAGGCAGAAGTCAGGTGATGTCACTCCTTTCAAAACCTTCTGATGGCTCCCCACCTCACTCAGAGACTTTACCAGGCCTACAAAGTCCTAGATGAGCTGGTTACCTACTCACTTCCATGAACACATGTTCGGTTAAGTTTCACCTTCACTCATTCTGCTCGGCTGTCTGGCTTTGTTTTATTCCTCAATGTCTCTGTGCACTCAATGCCTCAGGGCCTTTGCACATGCTGGTCCCAGTTTCCAGGCTACTTTTCCCCCAGATGCCATATAGCTCACCCACTCAACTCCTTGTAATGTTGGGTGTTTTCTCTGGACTTGTTAAGTTGTGTGGGCACAGGAAGAGTAGGCAAAGAGTTGAGGTTGACCATGGGATTTGAACTGGATAAAGAGAGAAGTGAGGAGAAGAGGGGGCTGAGGGACAACTAAAAGGTAGTACAATAGATGAATTATCAATTCAGTCGAGATACTGGGAAGAGTGAGCTGTGTTGGGGCTCAGATTATTACACCCCAAAGTATAGCACTTTGGCATGTTAAGTACTTTAAACTAAAGGACATTGGAAGGCCTCAGAAGCAAGGTCTCTCTGACCTGCCCTTCTGTGTGTCACCCTCTGTCTCCCCTGGGTGAGTCATAGAAACCATAATTCTCCTTCCTCAACGCAGGTCATAGAAACTGGAATTCTTTTCCCCTAAAGCAAGTTGTAAAACCTAGAAAGGTCACTTTCTCCCTTGAAGCTCCTCATCCCAGAGGGGTCCTGCCCCATACCCAATACGAAGGAATGCCACACAGGGAGGCCAAGAGGAATCTGAGCAGACAGGCCTTGCTGGGTTTCCCCTCTGTCTATTACCATTAGATCACACCCTTTTGTCCCATCACATTTCTACATGGCTGTCCAGTCTTCATCGAACCTGAGCATAAAACTAGACTGTTTTCCCTGGGTCTTCATTTCTGAAGTTTCCCATGTCACATAGTAATAGAATTTTGATTAAATAAATATTATGCTTTTCTCTTATTTACCTGTCTTTTGTTATAGGAGCTTCAGCTGTGACCCTTATGAGGGGTGAGGAGAGGTATCACACCTCTCCTCCTCCACCGATGGAAAGATAGAGTGGTGTCAGAGAATAGAATGCTCGAAATTAAAATTAGGGAGGGGTTGTCATTGCTGAAAATGGAACAACTGAGATAGGACTCTGGAGGTGAGGAGCTGAGATCGGGTGGAGGACGGGAGCACTGAATGAGAAGACAGGAACCAAGAGGCCAGGGCCTTGGGAGGACCATGTGTGTGGATGTCGAATTCCCCGTGGACCAAGGCAGGGACAGGGTTGGAGGGAGTGACGATGAGCCGGTAGCTAGAATCATCAAGGTCTGGAGTGTGTCCTAACAGGTGGTAGGTGGCTGCAACAGGGAGAGTTGTGGGTGGACCTGCCTGATGACGTGACATTCAAAGATGCTGCAGGGTGCAGTGAGTGAGAAAGGAGGGAGGCGAGAGGACCCCCCACACACCAGGACCCGTGGGGTGAGGCCTGGGAGGGGCCCACAAGGAAGCAGCGTCCTCAGGACAGTTAGAGTAGGAAGGTTAGGACTGCACTCAGACAAGAGGCCGGGGATAGACGGAGTTTTTGCCCATGACTGTGAGTTTCCTGAAGACCCAGGGCACGGCTTCAGGGATTTGGGGATGGAGGAATAGGTCAGGAAGGGACGGGCTTCTGAGATTCAGAGTGTGGGGAAGGGAGGTGACCTAGAGTACTGGGATGAAAGGCATAATGAGATGAGTAACAGTGGTAAAACCCAAGTTTTTTCCACTAGTTGAGACTCGAGAAAGATTTATTTTTTTAATATCCTGCAGCTGGAATGACTCAGCAAATCAATTGGTAGCCTGCTATTTAGAGCAAAAATAACTTTTTAGAAGTATAAAAGTAATATATGCTCATGGTAAAACTAATTCAAATAATTTAGAAGAGTATAAATTGAAAAATAAAAGTTCCCCTCCCCCTCCCGGTCCTACTCCCAAGAGGTAACCACTGTTGACAGTTTCCTTGGCATCCTTGCAGCCATTGTCTATGCATGAACAAGCTCAAATAAATAAATAGAATCATTTTATAAATACGGCTTTACAGCTCGGTTTAATCCATTAACAATACACTTGATATCTTTTTTAATATATATACAAATTCTCCCATTCTGTGGCATAGTATTTTATGGTATACAATCTATTTAACCAGTCTCCTATTGTCAGCCATGTAGGTGATTTCCATTTTTTTGCCTTACAAACAGTGCTTCAGTGAACATCCTTGAGCATAAATTTTTTACTTCCCTGTTTATTTATTTATCAGTGAGCACGTATTTATATATATAATTATATTTATTCATTGTAACATTCATATCATTACAATAACAAAACATTTCTAACATTAGAAAGTACAGAACAGATATAATACATAACTATTTATATTGAATACGTGTTAATGTTTTACCATAATTGCTTTAAATCTTCAATTTTACTAGGTATGGCCGCTTTGCTCTTTTTTTTTTTAGACACAGTCTCATTCTGTTGCCCGGGCTAGAGTGCATAGCTCACAGCAACCTCAAACTCCTGGGCTCAAGCGATCCTTCAGCCTCAGCCTCCCGAGTAGCTGGGTCTATAGGCATGTGCCACCATGCCCGGCTAATTTTTTCTATATATTTTTAGTTATCCAGCTAATTTCTTTCTATTTTTAATAGAGATGGGGTCCTGCTCTTGCTCAGGCTGGTTTCGAACTCCTGACCTTGAGCGATCCTCCCGCCTTGGCCTCCCAGAGTGCTAGGATCACAGGCATGAACCACCACGACCCGCCTGGCCACTTTGCTCTTTAAAGCAGTTGTACTAATTTATACTACCACTGGCAATTATAAGTATTCCCATCTTCCCATATCTTTGACAAAACATAATGTTGTCAAAGTTTTGTTTTGCCTGTCTTTTGGGTGGGAAATCATATTGCATTGCTTTATTTTAATTTTCTTATTTCAAAACCTTTCACATGTTTCTTGGCCATTCGAATTTCTATCCTTATGGATAACTTGCCCTTCAAATTTGCCCCGGTTCTTCTTGGCAATATGCTCTTCCACAAGGATGTAGAATTACTTGGACAAGTTCTATAAAAACTTTTGTTGGGCTTTTTAGCTATAGCTCTTTGCAATTTTTTTGTTTGTTTGTTTTAGTTGCTCCTCTAAAGATTGCATGCTCTTTATCTTTTTAAAAATTTTTTAGGGTCAATATTGTATCATTTTGTACATTAAAATTATTAAAAATAAATGTAAAACTTTTACAATCATAGAAGTCTATTTACTTTCCTCCCTGCTTTTGTACTAGTTATTATATGTATTGTATATATATACTTATAAACCCATATAATTATAATAAAGATTATCATTTTTAAGTATTACTGTGTGTTTCAAAGGAACTAAGTAATGAAGAGGAAAAAATAATCATTTATATTGACTTACATATTTAGTATTCCATTGCCATTTTTCGTTCCTGGATATCATAGTTTCCATCTGGTACCATTTTCCGTTAGTCAGAAGAAATTCCTTTACCATTTTTTGCAGTGCAAGTCTACTGGTGACAAATTATCTTGTTGTTGTTGTTTTGTTTTTTAACCCAAAACTATATTTCGCCTTCATTCTTGAAGGATATTTTTCTTGCATATAGAATTCTAGATTGATAGGTTTTATTTTTTTTGATACTGTAGAGGAATTATTTCACTGCCTTCTGGACCTCATAATTTATCATTCCAATCATTGGAAACTTGAATCATCCTTCTCTTGTAATGTGCTGCTTTTAAATATATTCAGCAGTTTCACTGTGATGTGCCTCAGTATAGTTTTCTTCATATTTACCTTGTGTGAGAGTCACTGAAATGATTGAATCTGTTAATTTATGTGTCTCACCAAATCTGGGAATTTTTCATCCATTATGTCTTCAAATATTATTCTGCCCCATTCTCTTCCTTCCATCTGGAACTCCCAAGGCATCCTTTAACTTTTCAGTTAAAAGTCCTAAGATTCTGTGAATTTTTTTCATATTTTTTCTCTTCTTAAGATCGAATGAATGATTTCTGTTGATTTATATCCAAGCTTTATTGATTTTTCATTGTCATCATCATTCTTCTACGGAATTTTAATTTTAATATAAAATTTTATTTCTGTCAGTGATTTTAAAATTCAGATATTATTGTTTTGAATTTCCATTGCTTCTTTTCTGAAGTTTCTATTACTCTTTTGGGATTTCTTAGTTTTCCATTTATTGGGAAGCTGTATTCTTTTATTTTCTTGAGCATAATTAACATAATACTTCTAAATCTTTGCTAACACCAAACTTTGGATAATATGGGTGTTGGTCTCCATTGGCTGCCTTTTTTCTTGAGACTGGATCACATTTTTCTCACTCTTTATATGTCCTGTAATCTTGGACTGTGTCTTGCACATTGTGTTTGTTATGCAGACTCTGAAACTTGCTATATTCTTCCAAGATTTTGATGTTTTTGTGTTTGGAGGCAATTAACTTGACTGGACTCAAGCTGCAAGCTGTCTTTTGCTTGGCAGCTCAAAGCGTAGTCCACTGCTCTGTCTTTACGTGGGCTGCTCTGAGTGTCCCCCTTACATGCAGAGGCCAGTACAATTTAAACTTAGAATCTGGGGCCTCCTTTCTGGGATTATCTGCTCATTTCCCAGTGTATGCAGTTTCTCCAGACTCTGTCCTCTGGTTCTCCAGCCCACAAAGACTGTGTTTTTTTCTATCAGAGTTTTAGTACTCTGTGTAACATTGACTTAAGCCTCAGGCTAAAAACCTCAGAAACAGGTAACTCACTTTTTGTTATTTCCTTCTTCCAAGTTTTAACTTTCCTTAAGAATATATCAGCTGTTTTGTTCCCTGTCTGGTGTCTTCAGGTCATTATGTGTGTGTGTGATATTTTTTCCAGAGTTTATATTAATAGTTGCCGGCAGGAAGGTTGGGTCCAGGAAAAGCTTACTTGCTTACTTGGGCAAACTGGAAGTAGAAGCCTTCATTCTTGTTTTATTTTGCATTTTTAAAGTTAGAATGTGGTGGAGCATCTTTTTTGTGTTTATATTTGTACTTCTTTTTTTAATCAACTATCTTTTGGCTATTTTTTTATTGGTTTTCTTTTTTTCAGTCTTTTGATTCATAGTTATTGTTATGTTAAGAGATACATATATATAAATATATATAACATATATAACATATGTTATATTAGCTGTGTTTGTCATACTTGTCACAGTTATTTTTGCCCACATGGTTAATTTTTTTTTTGATTATTTATTTTTAACTATTAGGAAGCTTAAATTTTGTACGTAGTCAAATTTACCAGTCTTTGTCCTTCATGATTTCTGGACTTTTGGGTCATGCTTAGAAAACTTTTCTCCAACAAAGAAATATAGATATGAATATTTTTATAGCTATTTAAAAATATTTTAACACTCACCTATTTGATCTATTTATAATTCATTTTAGTGTAAGGACTTAGTTTTCTAAAAATGTAGCTAATTGTTCCAATTTGATTTATTTAGGTAATTCATCTTTTCTTCACTGATTTTGCAATGCAAAGTATTTTACTTATTAATTTCTTAAATTTTTGGATCTTTTTATAAATTTAATTCTGTCTATTCCTGGGATAGTATAAAAATTAACTTGGCATTCCAATATCTTTACATATACTCAATATGCCAGACTATTCATAATTTGGTTTCTTCATTTTCAAATACTTAATTTAAATCATGGTTTAATTTGCTGGATTTCATCACCAAATAGTTTTTTCTTTGAGACTCCGTGGGTGCTATTTTCCTTGAGTTCTTGCCTATTGGAGAATGTCTGTTTTTTGCCTCTTCAATGTGAATGACATATGCATTATATTTAATATTCATAGGTCACATTTTCACTCAGAATTCTGTAAACATTGCTCCATTGTGTATTGCAGGACAGTGTGGAGAACTCTGAGCCCAACTTAACTTATCTCTTTTTGGGTGGTATGTTAGTCTGTTTTGTGCTGCTATGAACAGATGCCTGAGGCTGGGTAATTTATAAAGAAAACAGGTTCTTTTTGCTCACTGTTCTGCAGACTGTACAAGAAGCATCGCTCCAGCATCTGCTTCTGGTGAGGGCTTCAGGGAGCTTCCACTTAAGGCGAGAGGCAAAGGGGAAGCAGGCGGGTCACACAGCAAGAGAAGGAGCAAAAAGAGAGGAGGAGGAGGAGGTGCCTGGCTCTTTTAAACAACCAGCTCTTGCGTGAACTAATACAGTGAGAACTCACTCACTGTCGTGAGTGATCTCACTCACTCGTGAGGGATCTGCCTGCGTGACCCAAACACCTCCCACCAGGCCTCGGCACTGGGATCGAATTTCGACATGGTATTTGGAGGGGCCAAACATCCAAACCATATGGGGTGGCTTGCTTTGTCTGCCTGGATGTTTGTAAAGTTCTTATTTTATCCTTTATTTCAGAAAATTTCTTGTTTATATTTCTGTCATCTTCCTGCAAATCATTAATTTTCTCTTAAATTTTTTTTCCCTCTTTCATTAGAGTCCATTCTATAGACTTCTTGCTTCTTTTAGTGTGGCTTTCAGTTTTGTAATGTTTATATCTTTATTTTCCTTTTATTGCCCTAAACTCTGCCATCTCACCTTCAACTAATTTTATCATTTTATCTGATCTTATTTGATCTCTCATGTCTCTTCTTTGAATTTTTATTTTTCCCAGAGTCCATATCTTTTCCAATTTCTTTGAGAGCATGAAGAAGTATTTGTCTGACATTTTCTTTTGTTTCTGAGATGATTCTTCTTCTGCCGTCAACCTTTAATCTGTATTTTGCTTATTATATTCCTTCCCCCAGCCCCTGCCAGGCTGGAACCTATCTATTTATCTGACCTCAAATCCCAAGTTGCACTGAAGCAGGCTGTACTACGATGGGTGAGTGCAGACCCTGGAGCCATCCGGGCTGGGGTGGAATCCCAACTCCACCACTTACAGTCTGTGACCTTGGACAACTAAATTGCTATCACACCACCTGTTTCACAGGGCTGCTGTAAGGACTGAAGTGTTCACTACAGTACCTGGTACGTAGTGGCCAATATATATTAAAGAAATGTAATTCTGGTTATTACTTGAGTAGGGGAGCAATAATACTTACCTTGTATCATTTCAGTGTTATCTAATTAACATGTGGACATAAGAATACGAATTTGATTTGTCTTTTTGGTTCATCCTAAAAGGCTACAAAATAGGTTATTTGTGATATTTGTTATTATCTACCAATAAAGAACTATCCCCATCTGCTGGCCACACTCAAGAATTAAAAATAAAAATCCGAACAAATATTGTTGTTGAAGAAATATTTCATTTTGTAGCAACTATGACTTATCTCAGTCTTTTCAGCATGAAGCGCCTCACCTCTTTTCCTCTTTTACCTACACTCTCACGCACGCAAAAAAATTACATCTTGTCACACAGCGCTGGCTGATTGTTGACACGTTTATTTAGTTGGTGGCAAATGTTTATTTTCATCTTGGAATTTGGATTTGTCCTAGATGCAGGTTGTTTGGGTTTCCCTTCTTGCTTGGTTTGGCTATTTCTTTTTCCTTCCTTCCTTCCTTCCTTCCTTCCTTCCTTCCTTCCTTCCTTCCTTTCTTTCTTTCTTTCTTTCTTTCTTTCTTTTTTGACAGAGTCTCGCTCTGTTGCCTGGGCTAGAGTGCTGTGTCATCAGCCTAGCTCACAGCAACCTCAAACTCCTGGGCTCAAGTGATCCTTCTGCCTCAGCCTCCTGAGTAGCTGGGACTACAGGCATGCGCCACCATGCCCAGCTAATTTTTTCTATACATTTTTTAGTTGTCCAGCTAATTTTCTTTCTTATTTTTAGTAGAGACGGAGTCTTGCTCTTGTTCAGAGCTGGTTTTGAACTCCTCAGCTCAAACGATCCACCCGCCTCGGCCTCCCAGAGTGTTAGGATTACAGGCGTGAGCTACCACGACAGGCCTTGGCTTGGCTATTTCATGGGCATAGCTTTCCATGTCTTGAATCTTTGTCCCAAGAAAGGGACTAATCCTAATGTTTTCTTCCTTTTTCCTTCTTAAGACTCACTGTAGTTACCTACAAGAACCATTAGGAGTAGTATGTAACCAACACACAGTATTCCTAACTATCTTCAGTATTTCACAGAAAAGAAATATTTCTTAATTAGCCATTTCTTTTTATTTATTTTTGACATATTGTAAGAACTGCTGATAAGCGAGTTGCTTGGGAGAGTTCTAGATAAGTTCTGCCTGGAACTAAGTCATTTAGACTGAATAATAAGGACAAATTAGGTCTTGGCCTTTGAGTTTTGGCCTTTGTGAGATCCATGCATTTTATCAGAGCTTTCCCTGGGGTACAGAAACATGGCAACCCAGACTCAGCTGTTAGGGAGCCCCATTGCCGTGGGTTGCAGGGGCTGGCTCAGCACCGTGACCAAGTCAGTGTGGCTGGAGGAGCCAGCCCTAGCCCCAGCTGCAGATGCTGAGAAAGACTGAGACCTGCCTTTGACACTTCTCCATAACTAGTGTCAGCCTGCCTGCACCCCTGGCCTTCTTGTTACCGAGGCAACACTGGGTGGATTCTGAGCTGGCTAAAGGGTCGCTGTCCTCCTCTGCCTTCCAAGAAGCTCTCATTTCCCACCCTCACAATCACTGTGGCCTCACTCATGGTGCGCCTGCTCCCAAGAACCTCGGGCTCTGCCTCTGTCTGGATTCCCAGGGACTCCTTCCTGAGCCCAGCCATACAACCGAGAAACTCTCTCACTTCCTCATTCCAGCAGAGAAAGCTCTTACTATTTCACTGCCCACCCCAATCACAGCATGCTCTTGCTGCTTATGAGCCCTCTCCAGCATCTTCTCTCCAATGTCCCCCACAGCCAGCTGCGGTTCCCTCATCAGCTCTCTGCATCTCTTCCCACCCCGACCTGCCCTCGGTGCCTCCCTGACCGCCCTCCTGGTGGCTCATTCTACCCCTCCACAGGGTCTTTCTTTCCTGCTCTTTTGTAATGTCTCAGGCTGCTTTGTGCCTATCTGGGATATGCCCTATCTGTTCCCAGGACACTGAGTTCATGCTTCTAATATAGCCCTCATCACAAATCCTCTCGTTTTTGTGTCAGGATCCTTCTAATCCAGACCAAGTTCTCACGGAAATCGGGGACTGTCTTCTTCCTCGTGGTATCCCCTGCTTAAACAACAGCCGCTAGCATGTAGTAGACCCCTTTTGTCAAATAAATGCATATTTCTGTCATTCCAAGTCTTCATTTGTTTATCAAGTTTGCTCTGATGTTTATTTTCTCCTGATTTTATTGGTGTTCAGAGTTTTTTAAACTTTCATTTTGAAGCACTTTCAGTCTTGCAAAAAAGTTGCAAAACTACTATAAAAAATTCCTACATATTCTTCAACCAGATTCCACAAACATTAACATTTAACATAACCACAGTATGACGATCCAAACCAGGACATGAACACTGATGCAATACAATGAACTGGTCTATGGACCTTACTCAGATTTTCCCAACTGTCCCATTGATGTCTTTTTTCTGAACCAGGATTCAAGTCCAGAGTCATACATTGTATTCAGTTGCCGTCGCTCCTTAGTCTCCCTTAATCTGGGATAGTTCCTTAGTCTTTCTTTGCCTTTCATAAGCTTGGAACTTTTGAAGGGTACTGGCCAGTTATTTTGTAGAATGTCCCTTAAATTGGGTTTGTGTAATGTTTCCTCATTATTATAATCAAGATTTACATTTTTTCCAAAAATATCCTTGTCAGTGGATCATATCAGAGGGTTTATGATGTTTATTTGTCTCATAACTGATGATATTAATGTCAATCACTTGGCTAAAGTTGTTCCAACAGTTTTCTCCAATCTAAAGTTATTTTTCCTCTGTAATTAATAAGTATCTTGTAGAAATATGTAACTATGCAGGTTCTCATCACACCACTGATTTTAGTATCCTTTGATGATTCCAGACTGCAATGATTATTACTATTGTGATGTTTTCCAAATGTTGGTTTTCTATTTCCAAGATTTTAAATGGGGCTGGGGAAATGATTTGCCCATGGTGAATCTTCTAGAGCTCAGCCCCAGGAATGATTCTAAATCATTCTCTAAATGATACCTGAGCATTTCATGTAGCACTCTGGGCCACAGATCTCTCTAAACAACTTCAGTCTAGGGACTTCTCCTTTTCCCTTTTCTTCCCCCATCCTCCAAATCTCCTATTTGTGGACACAAATTGGCTCTCCTGATGGAATGTTGGTGTTCCTGATGAGACACCAAGAAGGGCTATCACAAGTAAATTGAGCATGACTTAATTATTAATTCATGCCCTTAAAGTACATACTGTAGAGATTAATGCTGTAAGCCAAAAGATCCTTGGCTCACATTTTTAGAACCACTGTCTTAAAGGACAGCCGCACAGGCTAAGATCAAGGTAGCATATAATAAACCAAGACGTAATGTCTTTGGGGAAAACACTTCACAATCCATTCTGAGCTGTGTCATGAAATTGATGACCTTGGGAGTCTTTTCTATTAACAAAACATTCAGGCACAGAGATTCTGAGTTTAGGGGAGGATTTGGAGCGTGTATGAAATTTAACAATGCTAAAACTCTGAATCCTTGACAGAATGCCTGTTAGATTCCATTAGTCCCTAAAGTATAAGGTGTTTATTATTTAGAAAAAATTTCAAATCCATAGATAGTGTGAGAAACGAAAATCTTTCTTTTGCCACGCTTGCGGTAGCTAGTTTGCAGTGTGACCAAGTTTGGGTTAATTTATTCTCTGGTTAGGGAGGTGAAGGTGGTACAAATCTGAATGCTTTTAGGGGACTGCACAAGCAGTTCACAAGGATCCCTGGCTGCAGGAAGACTCCTTGGGATCATCAGGTACATTGGAATTTACAGTCAGGACTGAGATGAAGGAAAAGAAACAGGCTGCCTCTGACCCTGAGCTGGGGCTAGTAGGCTGCTAAGGAGAATAGAGAACTTCACTGAAGCAAGAGAGAATCCAAGACATGGGCGTGGTGCTAGATTTAGTCTCAGTGCTGGAGGAGTCTCTCAACTACAGCTCCTTGCCCCATTCCCTACCCAGAAACCTGAGAATGACAGAGGTGAATGGACAGCACAAAAGGCCAGAGTTTGGCTGAAAAACATGTGACACTTGGTGGACCAGTCATTGCACTGGCTTTCTCCTGTGTGAGAACACTATGGACATCAGATGAGGATGGTGTGCATTGTAGGGACATGGTAGGGGGGCTGGCGGCAGCCCCAGGGTGCCAGTTACTAAAACAGAGTTCCTGCTATCATTAGAACCTATGTCTGTGATTTGCCTCCATGGCCGGTATAGCCCAGGAAACAAAACTTACCTCCATAAATAAATTAAAAGCAAAAGTATTTCCTCCTTTTTTTTTTTTGAATTCCTTAATACTGGTCATAATATCTTTTGAAATCTATAAGAAAAAGTAACCTTTCCTTGGGTTGGAACAGGGAAATCTTTATGTTAAAGTGGCATTCCCAAGCGAACTGTAGAATATTTTAAGAGTTGAACTGTAAACATTCTCTATATCACAAAAGCCATTTGTCCTAAGAATCATATTCTAAACAAAAGCCTTCTTTAGAGCCATAGGACTGAATTTAGTCTTTGGTAACTCATAAATTCTTCTAGTCAGCAGTTGAAGATGCCCTTTCTGAGGGTAGCTCTGCCCAAAGGGGTGGCACTGTGTAGAAATGACTTCTTTCTCTTGTTTCTTACTAGGATCTCAGGGACAAAGACCTCATTTCACAGCTCTGAACTTCAAGCTGACAGGGCCCTTCAAGGCTTGGCTTCCACCAGCTGGGTTCTCTGAAAGAACGACCACAGGGAACACTTGAGTGTACACATCACCACTGTGCACAGTGACCTTGAAATAGCCATGGTGCAAATGGGATACCAGGCTGAGTCCTTGTCACAGGCGAGGAGGACCAAGTCCATCACTGAGCACTGTAGACCTGGGGCATAAGTGCTACACAGAGGACGCATTTAAGAGCATTTATTGGCAAGGATTCTCACAGTGATGCAGGGAGATGTTTTGCTCAAGACTTGTGTGAATTTCATTAGTCAGATCTGTCTATAGTCCTGGCCTCACTTTGGGACAGCTTGATTTGGAAGGACACTTGAAGAGCCCTGAGAGACTTGGGCCAGAGGGAGGGGTAATGCCTGAGCCCTTGTCAAGGCCACTTTTATTAGTAGTATTAATATTGTTTCCTGTGTAGGAACCATTAGTTACACAATCCTGAAGAGTCCTTCTTGTGGAATACCCTAGGAACATACAGAGAAGAGAAGATGGGGTGAAATAACCTTTCACTGTATGTTATTCATTCATTTAATTAGTCATACTTTTGTTCAATGAATATTTATTGAGTGCCTAGTAATTGGGAGGCATGGTGCCAGGTGCCAGGAATGACAGCAGGGAACGAGATGGATGTGGTCCCTGCCCTTGGGAAATTTGCTTTCTAGTGGAGGGAGATGCAAAAGAAACATTAAATTAATCAGACATATTGTAGATAGTAAGTGTTATAAAAGAAATAAGGCAAGTTAATACAACAGAAATTGTTTGGGGTCTGGGGAGGGTGCCTTAGCTTGGGAAGTTGCCCCTGATTTGAATGGCAGGACAGATCCAGTTATGTGAAGACCTGAGGGATGAGAATTCCAGGCAATGGGACCATGTAAAGGCCCTGTGGTAGAACTGTGTCTGAAGAGCGGAGAGAAGGCCAGTGGGGCAGAGCTCAGAGGGCAGACGTGGGTGTGCTGGGAGGTAGGGGTGGGACAATGAATTGAGACAGGATCAGAGAGGAAGGCAGGGGCTGGATCATGGAGTGCCTTGCAGGCCACAGCAAGGGGTTTGGGTTTTAGTCTTCTCAAATGACGCTAGGGCATCCAGGTCAGTCTTTAAAAATTGTCTTCCCTAGAGACTTCAGTTCATCTAAAGTCCAAGGGAGCAGCAGAAGGGACACTGCCCTGCACCCTCCCCCAAGTCCCCACATCCAGCTCACATGCCCCCCCACCTTTGTCAGTTTTGCACATTCAAATTCCATGTAAGATTTAGCCTCTCAAAGGTTTCAAAGTGGTGGTAGGTTAAAGATGGGCGAAATTCTTTCACTCCCCCACCAAAAGGTGGAGTTTATTTACCCTGCCCTTGAAACTGGGCTGGTCTTGTGACTGCTTTAACCAAAGAATGTGGCAGAAGTGAGCTGCAGCCACCCTGACGAAGACTGGTGACTTCCACTTCCTCCTACACTTCCTCCTACACAGCTGGGACATTGGAGCTCAGCTGCCACAGAAGAGGTGCTCCTATTCTGCTGCAGAGACCCTGTGGCTAAAAGCCAAGGACCCAGCAGACAAGGAGACCTGAGGCACCAACATACGCTCCCAGCTGGATGATTCCAGCCAGCCCCAGCCTCTGGGCCATTCCAGCGGGCATGAAGAAGTATCTTGGATGTTCTGTCTCCAGCAGACGTCAGTCATGTGGTGTAGAGACCAGCCGATCCTGCTTGCCTTGTCGTGGACCTCAGAGCTGTGCTCAGCATAAAATGGTTGCTGCTTTAATCCACTTTGTTTTGGGGTGGTTTGTTACACAGCAACAGATGACTGAATCAAAGGTTTAAACAAAGAGTTTGAAAACCACTCCTCTGAACAAAATTAATGGTTTTACAAAGAACTCAGAGAGCTTTTAGCTCTCCCAGCTAGGGAGGCAGCGGCGTGTCATGGACAGGGCACAGGACTTGGGACCAAGATGCTCCTGAGGTTGAATCATGCCCTAACCTTGATTCTTAGCTGCTTAGTTCCTGATACAAATGACAATGTGCCTTGGAGAGTTAATGGGAGACTTAAAATCAGACACTGTATGTGACACCTTGGGACATAACAAGAGTTCAATAAACAGTAGCTACCGCGTGGCCATCAGGGCCCTTCTGTGGGGAGCTCATGGCAGCCGCCTAGGATGGGAGCATGCGGTGGCCTGTGCCCTGTCATTGCAGAGCCCACATGAAGCCACAGGCGTGGGCAACAGCCAGCGCAGGCCAGCTACCCTTACGTGTTAACCTGTTGCATGAACACAGTATTTCATAACGTTACGTGAATACTGAGAACATTTTCCCTTTTCAATTCTCTTTCAATCCTGATAAAATCAAAGCGAAAGTGCTACTATAGCATTAACATCTCTCTAGCCCTTGCTAATCTACCTTCCTTCCATTTTTTTTTTTTTTTTGCATTTAGTGCAGAGAGTATAATCTTAAATTTAGAGTATTTGGCAGGCAACAGTATCTAAGCAGACTAACACTGGTATCATTTAGTTTTCATTGTACATATTTTTTTGTCTATCACTAGTTTCCTTATTTTGAACTTGATATAAAGATTTCCTTGAAAATAAAGGGAAAAAAGTGAGTCAGTTTAAAGAAGATTAGATAAGAAATTGTACAAGTGGTATATGATGTGACAAAGATTGCAATGAGGTATGCAGGTGGCTGGTGCAAGGGCTGCTTCATGGAATGTCCCTAAGCTTTGTCTCTGAGCCGACTTTGGGCTGTCACAGGTGAGCAAAGCTGATAAAACCATCGCATGTGTGTGCCCTCTCTGCGTCACCTCCTCTGAGGCCCATGCACACTATAGTCCCTGACGCCCTAATCCACTGGGGTCCAGCCAGGGTGACAGGAGGGGGCAGCCAGATGGAACGGCCGCTTCACAATTAAGACTTTGACTTGTAGCCGGTAAGACCCTCCCAGACCCATTTCAGTCGGCTCCTGGCATTCGGGCAATGGCCTCTTGGTTTCCCAGTCCTTTTCAGGGCCGTGCTGGCCTGTGGGCCACCGCACCTGCCCCAGGACTCCCGCCTGGGCAGTTCTGTCAGCTCAGCTCTCCCTGACCTTCCCCTTGTCAGCAGCTCTTACCTCCCTAATGCACTCAGCACTTTTAGCTGTTCTGTGATAGTCTCAAAGGGCGCGGAGATGAGAGCTTTGCTGAAAATGTGCATCTTCTGCAGAAAAGGGCCACAGAACACTTAGAGAGGAAAAGGACAAAAAGATCAAAGTGGTTTTGGAACAGAAGAGGAAAGGAGGGGCTATAAAATTTGAATGAAGAGCCTGGAAAAAAGAAGCAGGAGGAGGGAGATGGCTTTGTTTGGTAGTTAGAGCTAAGACGGGAGAAATGATAAAAGCAAGGATGGAAGCCCTTTAAATTAAGGGGCTGCTTACAAACTAAAAATATGAACGTGATTCTGATCAAAGCATCAAAACCTATCACAGTGTTGATCTCAAGCACTGGATGTTACTATAGTATTTCTATCTATAACACGGTGTTTCTATGGCTCCTTTATCCTCCCAGGTATCTGTTCTTATGTCACTTCCTCCATGAAGTCTTCCTGGATTACATCATCTGAAATAGCAATCTCCTCTTTCTCTAGCCCTGATCCTACTGTAGTTTTCTTCACCACACTTACCATTACCTGGACTTTTATTTGGTCATTTATCTACCATCATTCTTTCCCCGTTAGATAGTAATTCCATGAAGCCGCGAACTTTGCCTGTCACTTTGCCTCCCCAGTTCCTCTGGCATAGAGGAGGCATCCGATAAATAAATGTTGGAAGAACAAATTCAACCAATTAATGTTTATCAGGCCTCTAATATGTACAAGAGAATACTAGGAATAAAGGATGAATTTTGCCCTCAATAGATGGTCTAATAATTACAATAAATCACTACCATTTTTAGAAGGCTTACTATGTGCTAGGCACTTTATACATATTATCTTCAATAAGTAGGGGTGATGTCCAATGTAAACGTATTTAACAACAATTATTGTATATGCTGACCTCTTAGTACCATGAACTGACACTCAGAGATCTTAAATAATGTTGCCAAGGTCTGAGAACCAGGAAATGCAGAGCCAAAATCCAAATGACGATGTGGCTGACTCTAATGTGCATTCTCCTAAGCCTGCTACAGGAGTACCTGCTGCCCTATTTGTAAATACATGTTGAGCACAGAAATAAAATGATCTCCACCATCAGAGAACTGTAAGTCTTGCTGGGGAGCTGAGGACTCTGGGCCTAGACGGGACCTAGGGTAGCCAGCCTACCCCCTCCCCTGCAGCCCTCTTAGCTGTAACAGGTGTGAGGTCCAAAGTCCGTACAAACAGAAACAAGAGAGAAGGGCGAGGGGGCCACAGGAGAGCTGGGCAACAGGCAGCTTTGAGGAAGTTTACAGAAGCTGGGGGAACAGCCGAGAGAGCCTGGATCCTTGGACAGTGTGCTGGTTCTCATAGGCCATGTCCCTTCTCGCCTCCTCTAAGTGACCTCTGTCCTGAGGGAGTCCAGCCTGAAGGAGTGGCAGCAGGCTGAGCTATCTGGCAGAGGATTTTTCCCAAGCCTGGCAGTGCAATTCAAATGCTCATCTCAGGTGATAGGTGTTACAAACAATATTACCACCAGCAAAGGAAAATCAGGACCTGGACTTGTCATTGTCTGCGGAGGTTGTGCTTTGGTAGTGACAGTTAGTGCACGCCAAATGTCCATGTGCTCCTGTTTCCCAGCCTTCCTTGCAGAGGTATGACACCGAGATGTGCCACTTCCAGTCTTAATGCTTCTCTTCTGTTGCTGGGGCCTTAGAGTCACATTTCCCAAGTTCAGTCACAGGATGGCGCTCGCCCCCTCACTCATGTCCAACAACCACAACAAACTTTTATTAGGTTAAACTACCGAGTTCAGGTTATCTAAATTGGATTAGTATGTCTCCCTAATGCACTCTGCACTTTTTTTTTTTTTTTTTTTGAGACAGAGTCTCACTCTGTTGCCCTGGTTAGAGTGCCATGGCATCAGCCCTGCTCACAGCAACCTCAGACTCTTCGGCTCAAGCAATCCTCCTGCCTCAGCCTCCCGAGTAGCTGGGACTACAGGCATGCGCCACCATGCCCGGCTGATTTTTTTTCTATATATTTTTAGTTGGCCAATTAATTTCTTTCTATTTTTAGTAGAGACGGGGTCTCGCTCTTGCTCAAGCTGGTTTCGAACTCCTGACCTTGAGCGATCCTCCCACCTCGGCCTCCCAGAGTGCTAGGATTACAGGTGTGAGAGCACTCTGCACTTTTTGCTGAATCTGTAATAATTACTGCTAATAATAATATCTGCCATACCCTTTCAGTACTAACCATGTTTAAGTTAAACGTACATGGGCTTGGCTTATGGCACAATTTTATCCTGAAGTTGCTTTTGAGAAGATACAGACGACACAATCAAATCAGTGCTTCTGCCTCCTTAGTGATGTGAGACTAAAGTATTCAATAGCTTCCCAAGATATACCTGTACATCTAAACATTGTCTGGGTAAGCCGATAATTTTGTATTTACCCTGCTAGGTAGATGTTAACATTGTTCTCCCTCTGTTCTCTCCTCTGTGAGGAGAATGAGGCTCAGGAAGGCCAATTAACCTACCCACAGGCACTTGGCACAAGCTAGGAGCAGAAGCTAGGAGCAGGAGCTAGGAGCAGGAGCTGGGCTTCTAGCCCAGGCCCTCTGACCCCAGAGCTCACGTTCTGCTGACTTCACAGATTAGCTGCCTCTACTTAATTCCCCACAAATAAGACTCAGATATTAACCTGAAGTGGCCAGATGAGGTGACTAGCTGAACCAAGGTAAGACAGTTAAAAGGCAATATGAAAAACACCAGTGTGAATGAGACAGAATTGAAATACCACAGGTGTCCAGATAAGGCAGGAGAGAGAGAGGCGTGAGTGACGGAAACACAAGGCTTCTCGAAGGAGGCCCAGAAGGATGGAGACAGTCTGGAGTGAGCGGAGGGAGGAGGGAGGAGGGAGGAAGGGGTTTCACCCAGGGAGGGCATCCTGGCAGGGCCTAGAGGCAGACCCAGCCTGGGGCATCAGGCGACAGGGAGAAAAGCAGGCCCGCAAAGTGAAGGCTCCATGTGGAGATGAGTGGGTTGGAGGCCACCAGGCAGGAGGCCCTGGAAGGCCTGGCTGGGAGGGGTGGACGTGATCCCGAGGCAGCTTGGAGCCAGAGAAGTGGAAAGGAAGGAGTCAGTTGCTGGGGAAGGAGATAGTCTGATGAAGGTTTTGGATGTGTTGTGTTTCCTTTAAAAATGGAATTGATCTGCAGGCAGTTAAAGGTATAGGGATTTGACTCAGGAAATATGAAGATCCAGAATGTCAATTTTGAAGATATTCTGAGGTTGTAGTCAGCATCAAGGTGAAACCCTTCTGACCAGGGGGCCGCCCCGTGGATGACTTACACTCTCCTGACATTGAATGAGAAACGACCGAGGATCAACAGAGCTGTCCCTGGCCGTTTATCCCAAGTCACTTATCTCTCTGGCCTCAGCTACTTCACTGCAAAATGACAGTGTTAGACCAGGCAGTCTCTGGGGTCAGCCAGGGAGACTCTTAATTTATTTCTACCTTGTTCTACTTCTTTTCATAAAGCCATTGTGTCCCCCTCACTTTTTCCTTGGGGGCTGTCTTGGAATATGTGATCAGGTTTCCTTTTGGGGGTTTTTGGTGAGGAGGGAACAGAAGTCAGCTGACTTGCTTTTCATGGCCCCTGACTACCTATTCTTGTGTTTTGGCCAAAGATTCGTGTCTCAGGGAATGTGGTTCTCATCAGCTACAGCATGTGAGGTTTAGATTTGGAGGACTCTAGTAGAGATAAAGGTTAAAAAACCCACCTCTGAAATATTTATGCATAAAATGATAATACATCTGAGGAGTGGGTAGTGTATAGATGAAACCAGTTTGGCCACGATCTCACAGTTGTTGAAGCTGGGTGATGGTACATGGGGTTGCATTAAACTATCCTCACTACTTTTGTGCGTAGTTAAAATTTTTCCATAATAAAAAGTTGAAAAAGTAACACATGCACTTCTTTGTTTCACGTAGCAGCATTCAGAAAGCCAGATTGTTGGGAGTCCAGAACACAAGTTGAATGCCCACAAAGCCATCCACAAAGCAACCTCGAGATGTGGCAAAACAGTAAAGTTGATGCAACTAAATAATTTGCTGTTTATGGGAAGGGTCTCTCTCAGGACACTGGCCTTACATGACTTGTTGACAAGAACATCTCCCTTTATTGTGAGCTATTATTTTCCTTCCTGAAGACTCCACCTATTACTTCTCTTTTCCCTTCAGTTTCTTTGTTTGCAACTTAGCTTTCTCCCAGGGGCAGAGGGAGCTGCTCTTTCACGAAGCATACAGGAAGCATGACAGAACCTTCCAAAGCAGTGGTTTTCTTTCTTTCTTTTTTTTTTTTTGCCACAACCCAGAATAAGAGGTATATTTTTTATCATCATGTACAATAATCACAACTGAAATATAAGTTTCACAAAATAACTCCCTTTACTAAATGGGATATATTCTGATATTTTCTGTTTTGTTCTATTCTAGACTATTCTATTTTATTCCAATATTTTATTTTATTTATTTTTTTCTTTTTATTTCATCATATTATGGGGGTACAAATATTGTTAAGGTTACATATATTGCTCTTGCCACCCCTCCCCCCCAGTCATAGCTTCAAGCGTGTCCATCCTCCAGGTGGTGGGCATCACACTCATTACGTAAGATACACCCATCCCCTCCTCCCCCTCCCACCTGCCCACCACCCGATAAAAGGGCTTTTTTTGGGGTTTTTTTTTGACATTTTGGTTACATTTTATATCTTTGCCTCTTCCTAAGAAGGGTTAGAGGTATGCCCTTCCCCACTACAATGCTCACCACATTCTTAAGATGTGGGCCTACCCCCCCATTCCAATATTTTAAAAAGCTGTCAGGATCCACTAAATTGATCTCAGGATCACTAAGGGGTTGTAGCCTGCAGTTTAAAAACAAAATTGGTTAGTGTAAAGATACATGGGCAGGAAACTTAACATTTAAAACATCAGGCCTGGGGTTGAAGCCACAGGCAGCTGGATTTCATTGGTATCTGACAGTGGAAAAGTCTTCCATGCGGTCTTTAAGTGGGTGAAAGGTCAGATCCACAGTGCTCACTAAGGATTGGCTCAAGTATTAAACTTCAGCGGATGTGTTAAGGTGCTCATCAATATGGAGAGATCTGAAGTCGCAGGTTTAAGGTGGGAATTTGGTTGAACTGGGCTGTCACATGCCACCATGTAGTTTTAAGACAGTGAAAAAGGGAATAGCCCTGTCATTCATACCACCACTATGACCGTTGCTCAGAGGCGCCACCAGGCAACAGGGTGAGGCAGCGCATGTCCTTCAGAACCAGACAGATCTGAATTTGGACTCCCTAAACTACTAACCATGTGACTTTAGACAGATCACTTAACCTGTCTGAATCTCAGTTTTTCTCATCAGAATACAGGAATAAGAATACTACATTAAATGAGATAATAGATAACATCTAGCCCAGAACCTGACATGAGGGCAGACCATCAAATGTTAGCCCCTTCTTCCCCTAGCACGGGGGCTGTGAGGTTTCCTCCAGAGGCTGCTCCATTTGGTGCCCTGTATGACAAACCTATCACCCTCGTTTTACCCAAAGGAGGGGAAAGAAAGCCAGGAGAACATCCAAGCAGAAAGAAGTATGAAGCGCCAAGAGAGAAGCCACATTTTCAGGCTGAGCCATCACTCACTGGCTCTAGCGCCCCAGCTCCTCGGTCACAGAATGAAGATGGGGCAAATGCTGTGTTCTTTGGAAACTCTTGGCTCATACTTCTTAAAGACATTTGGCTTCCTAGGCACTGAATCAGACCAGTGCATCATAATCATTCTAACTCAGTGTCCAGTAATTCACCTAGTCCTTTCCATCCTGCTTCCAGAATCTCCCTTCACGCCAGCTCACTTGCTCCTTCCCATGACACCCTCCTTTGGGGCTGGACCGCTCCTACTTGCCCTCTCTGCCTGTCCACGGGGCTCCTGGCTTCCAGTCTTGCCTGTTCTTCACCTGGCCTCCACTCTGCAGCCAGAGAGAGAGTTGCATAAGGCACACATGACACTGAGACAGCTGTGCAAAACTTGCAGTGACTTCTCTATGCCCTCGAAATAAAGTCCGAACTCCTGACCCGTCTGTCCTCAAGGCTCATCTCGATCTTGTCAGCACCAAATTTGGACCTTCTTTTTTGATCACCTGCCCCCACCCCTAGACTGTCAATGCAGGGACAGCAGCAACAGTGTCTCCTCTGCCATTGTTGGAGGCCCAGTGCCCAGCACGTGGCCTGACACGAATCAGGTGCTGCATGAAAAAGCAGGTACTGAGCTACAGCTCATCCTTTTCCATGAAACTGTAGCAAGCGTCCTATTTTTCAGATGAAATAACTTCCGTGTCCTATGGCAAATTGTCTCTTAAAGTCCTTATTGTGTTTTTTGCTGGCTGTGTAGAGGTTAAATCAATTGTACTATAATTTCCATCATTTTGTATTTTGAAACAAGGAGGCTTTCAAGGATTTTTTGGGGTTTTGAAGAACAAATATAATTCGAGTGTCATATTCATACCTCTCAAAATTCTCTAAGTGGATACTGGTCTTGCACAGACGGAGTGGCTGAAGATTTCCCTCAGCAGGAAGAATGTTGTACATTATGGTTTCATTTCCATTTAACCAGATTAAGTATTTGTTGAAGTGCTTTGTGCTGTGATTAAAGGTGTCTGTATATGAAGTGCTCTTTGAACAAAAGTTATGAGTAGTCAAATGTAATTTAATTGAATAATGTTCCATAATTAAGGCAAAACCACTTCACTTAAATAATTAGATTGAAGTGGTTATAGTAATGGAGTTAATGGATTTGCTTTATTTCTTCTATGTTCCTGGTGCTACCTAACAACAGAACTCGGGTGACATGGTGTTCTACAGAAAATTGGAGGTTCAGCAATTTGGGGTCCCATGCCATGCAAGTACTGCCCTACTATCTTCCTAAGAAGGCACTTCAGAAGGTGTCAAAGTGCAATAATCACTGGGTCATGATTTATTCATGAGATTGAATAAGCATTCAAAACAGAGTGTTCTGGGGCAGTTTCCCCAAGCACAGTAGTGCATACTGGAGGATTTCTCATTTACAGATGTTTCTAGGGTAGTGATTCTCACATCACTACTGATTTAGGATGCTGCGGAATCATTAGGGTGTCAACTGCAGGTGAGACCAACCAACCCAGAATTCCATGTGGGCAAAGGATTAATAAGTTATCAGTTAGATAAGTGTTCAGAAGCAGGAAGCAAAAACGTAATTTACAATGGCTTAAACAATTTCCCCCACATAGCTAAATATCCAGAAGTAAGTGGTTATTTGCATTGGTCAGTAGGTCCAAGGTGTCACCTGGGCGCCCAGGTGCTTTCTCTTTCCACTGTGCCGTCCTGGTAAGTTGCCTTATTCTTGAGCTCCTCCCCCAGTGGCCACAAGCTACAGTTCCAGCCATATATCCAGCATTTCAGTTGACAAAAGGAGGAGGAGGCAATCCCCCTTTATCAAGAGAAAACAAGGCTTTCCAGACCCCTCTACCCTGCAGGCATCTGCTTAGATCTCACTGGGCAGAACTGGGTTGCATGGCCACCAGGGACAGGGAGGCTGGAGCAGTGGGGAACAGGGTTTTCATATTTGGCTTAGATCAACCCTATCAGGAGAAATCTCCCCTTTTATTCTCTCTTTTTAAAAAAACAAATACTTTGTAATACTCCTTGAAAGGCAATGAAGAGATCATATAACCCATTTCTAGCCATAATTTTTAAATAATATCCTAACTTATAAAAGTAAGTAACTTATAAGAGGAAAGGAGCCCACGCACATCCTCCCCAAGACTGTTTATCTTGAAGGAGGAGGAGGTGGAGGGATGCACGTCTGCGGGGAAGTCAGAGAGGGGTGATGAGAAGACCTGAGGCCAGGTGTTAAATCTCAGTTCCACCAGTGCCAGGGCCCAGCACAGAAAGAAGCTGTCAGTGGCACTCACTCCCAGCTCCTAGCAGGAGCAGACAGCATCTCCAAATATGAAACAGGCTCCCAGTGAGAAGGGTGGGGGCTGAGGAAAGGTAAGATGCCCCCGTGAACCTAGGGCTGCGCAGCAAGCTCAGAAAAGGAACATCTGCACAGGGCATGGCTGCTGCAGGCTGCCAGCTGCGGCTCCACCTGCTTTCCACTTGCAACCAGACCTCTAATCTGGAGAAGCAGGACTGCAAAAATTCTAAAATCATTTCCCTCCCTAGGCCTGTGAGATTTGACCAGGGATTCACACACTGTTGCTAGAATCTATCTCATCTTCCAAAACTGGACACATAGAGACAGCTCCTTGATGTGAAGAAAAACCACTGGACATATTATAAGATTTTATTAAAGACAAAAGAGGGGCCCGACCTGAAAAATCAGGACAAAAATGTTCCCTTCTGGAAGTATTACTTCAAGCCCATTAGGAAGGCTTAAACCATCTCTAATTTGTATCCTCCATAGATTCAAGGTCATACTGCACCCAAGACAAAGGAGAAGGCACATAGGAAATGGGTAACAATCGGGACAGGAAAAGCATTTACATATTGCAATGGACTGAATGTGTCCCCCTAAATCCATATGCTGAAATCCTAACCCCCAAGGTGATGGTAGTAGGATGTGAGGCCTTTGGGAGGTGATTAGGTCATGAGGTTGGAGCTTTCACGAATGGGATTAGTGCCCTTATAAAAAGGACCCCAGAGAGCTCTCTCACCCTCTTTCCACCACGTGAAGACACAGTGAGCAGTCGGCAGTCTGAAACCTGGAAGAGGGCCCTCGCCAGAACCCGACTGTGCTGGCAGCCTGGTCTCAGACTTGACGCTGTGAGAAATAAATTTCTGTTGCTTAAAAACTACCCAGTCATGCCTGTTACAGCAACCCAAACTCACATGTGTCAGTTCAGGACACGTGTGAAAGACACAAGGACCACGATTGGAAATGCGGTGGAGACAGGTAGACACGGCCGATGCTAAATTAGGGTGAGAAGTCACATGAGACATTTTCTCAGAGTTGGATAGAGACAAAAATGACACAGAAAGGAGGGAAGCCATGATGCGCAAGTCCAGGAAATCCAAATATGTAAAACAGGGACTTCCAAAATGAGAAAACAGAGCAGATGCTGTGATTAAATCTAAGTGGAAAGTTACCGTTATTTTCTTTTTCGTACTTTTTGCTTTGCTGTCTTTTCTTTCAAATTATAATGGAATGTGCTACTTATAAACTCAGAAAACCACAAACTACAAAAAGCACACGATGCAGACAAGAATATTTGTTCCTTATCTTTTAAAAGAGAAAATCTTATATTAATAGAACTAAGGGAGGATCCCAGGCTGAAGGCCAGAAATGGACAAGTATGACTATAATTTTAAACCAAAGGTGAACATTAACTGGAAGAGAAACTCCTTCATAGTTTTACTTTTGCTTCTAGGTTCCCATCACACACCTAGGGGAGGCTGAAGTGGTTCCACTGTCTGTGGTCCTCCTCCTGAGCAGGCTTTGACTTGGACCACATATGACCTCCTCATCTCACTGATGGGAGCTCCCTGCTAGGGGAATCCAACCTTGCAATGTTTAACTCTAGAACCCTCTACATAACCTCATCTACTGCCTGGAGTCTGGGGCTGTCAGCTCATGTAGTTAATGAGGAAAAGAGCAGAAGTCAAATGAAAGGATGGGTCTGTGAGTTTTATGCAATGGAAGCTCCAGACCTTCTGTCCCAGAGAAGCCCTGCCTTCAGTGGCCGGTCATCAGGTCACACTCAGGGTCAGGGGCACCAGATGGGACTCACTGCAACACTCACAACTGGAAAAATAGCTCTTATTACTTGTCTGCCAATGGTGTTTAAGTTCAAAGAAGAGTCCCTTACTGCATGGACTTTCTAGTGGTCTTTTAAGTAGAGTTAGTGAAACATTTAATTTTTTCATGGTTATTAGTGAAAACAGGATTACATGCTTAAGTTGTCCCTTGTATCTCCTGGGTGAGTATTTACTCTGGGACACATTGCCCTTTAAAGGAAGCAGAGGCATTGCTATTTTAAGTGAATATCATGGACTGTTTTTTCATATTTGGATAAGAAATGAATGAAATGTGGTTAACAATTAAAATTTTCAGCCTTTTCTTAGCCTAAGCCTTCGGCAGGGTTAAAAATCTTAACAGGGTTAAAAATGTTGTCATGTGGCAAACAAAATGAGTTTATTATGCCTTCACTGTTAATAATAATTAACAGTGGGTATAGAATTCTGTCCATCAACTAATGTATGGATAAACAAAATGTGGTTATTTCCATAAAATGGAATATTTATTTGCCAATAAAAAGAAACGAAGTACTGATGCATGCTACAACAGTGAATGAACCTGGAAAACATGTTAAGTGAAAGGAGCCAGATGCAAAAGACTACATATTATATGGTTCTATTTATCTGAATGTCCAGAATAAGCAGATATATACAGATGGAAAGTAGGTTAATGGTTGCCTAGGGATGAGGGTGGGGTGGGGAGATTGGGGAGTGATGGCTAAGGGGTGTGGGTTATCTTCTTGGGCTAATGAAATGTTATAAAATTGGCTGTGGTGATGGATACATAACTGTGAATATAATAAAAGCTATTGAATTTCACACTTTAAATGGTTGACTTGTAATGTGTATGAATCATATCTCAATAAAACTGTTCTTAAAAAAAAGTAGCCACAGGCAGTCACTCTATTCTGGGCACATGCTTACATTTAGGACACTGTTTTTGACCTCCTCATTGTGGTTCTTCAATTCCTGGCTTCATCCTTCTGCTTTTGATGCCTTCCTTTCATTGCCCTATTTGAAATCTCCCTTTTGTTTTATTGAACTCAGCTTTTCACATGGCTTTCAGCTCTGCTTGCTCTCCTAATTTTGGTGAGTCTGCCGACTTTGGGTGAGAAACCCCTCTTCCTTCTCCAGCCCCTGGAAGCCTCACTGTGAGGCTTACTCATGATCTTGCATAACAGATGGGGAACTCAACAGAGACAGACTCACAACTCTCTTCCTTAGTGGCTTTTCCTTGGACAGCCAAAGGAGCTTGGTTATTCATCATCACTGCAGTCATCTTCTGCGAGCACAGTTCTTTTACAGGCAGCCGGGTTTCCCACTCACTATTATACTTGCTTGTCACAGTAATCCCGTGGAGTGGATACAGTAAATATTATCATCCTTGTTTTACACAGGAGGAAACCTAGCTCAAAGAGGTTAACTGACTTGCTCTAAGTCACACATTGGATCACACAACTCGATGTTCTGATTCTAGCTGTAATATTCTTTCCATTGATTCAGCACTTCCCACCATGAAATTCTACTTCAGGATTAATCTTTTACTCTAAATAAGTTGGTTTCTTTGATCTCTGCTCTTCTCCCATATTTATTGAGCAATGATGTGTCAGACACTGCTAGGTGCTAGAGATACAACTTAGAAAAAAGGTAGGGCTCCAACTCTACAAACTATCAGAAAAGACAGCCCTGCCCAATCCTTTCCCTTTGCCCAAATAGTGTCTCCACCACCACCCCAGCCCCCACCCACAACTCCCCCCCATTAACCCAACCAGCTGGCATGACTCTGTCTCCTCTCCACCAGGTTGCGGTCTATCTAACCCGGAAGGCTTGCTTTTCTAGAATAATACAAGTTCCTGATAGTGCATAATCTCCAGGGACCTTTCTCTGCTTTCCTTTGGTGTTCCGCACAGGCTTTCAGTGGGGGCAACCTCATGCTGAGTGCCATTCCCCAGCCACACTCAGTAAAAAGGAAAATAAATTATCCTCTAGACTTGAAAGGGCTCAGAGCAGAGACAAGAAAAGTCATAAAGACAGAGTGGTATCCCAACGGCTGGTAACTTGATTGAATGTACTAAACTATCTAAAAAAGGAAAGGATCACTAAGAGGGGGTTGGTAAGCCATGGAAGTGAATAAAGGGGCAGCCCCCAATGCAAATGTTGCTGGTGCCACTCAAATGCCACCCAAGGGAGCCTGCCAGTGTGCAGGGCAGGAATGACTACTGTAGAAGTGGTCTCGTGGCCACTAAAATCTGCTGGGACCAAGCCCCTGAGTCATATAAGTCCTGCTCCTCACTCTGATGCTATGTTGACCAGATAACCACCAGCTGCAATGGCTTCCTCCACCTTTGGAGAAGAATAGGCAGCTTGAGCTGGCGTGCCGTCTGACTCACGTAACAGTTCCACTTCTCACTGCAAACTAATAAATGAACATGTGGCTTTGTGCATCAGCCTCTTGTGACCACAAGTGCTATAGGCTGAATGCTTATGTTCCCCCCCAAAATGCATGTGCGGAACCCTAATCTCCAATGTGACAGTATTTGGAAGTGGGGCCTTTGAGAGGTGGTTAGTTCATGAGGGCAGAGCCCCAGAGAGCTCCCTCACCCCTTCCATCACACGAGGACACAGCAAGAAGACACCATCTGTGAACCAGGAGGCAGCTCCTCACCAGACACCAAATCTGTAGTCGCCTTGGTCTTGTGCCTCCCATCCTCTAGAAATACATTTCTGTTGTTGATGAGCCACCAGTCTACGGCACTCTGTTACAACAGCCGGAATGGACACACGGGTCAGCCTTCAGTCAAATGCAGGACCCTCACAAAACTGAGTGTTTTTCCCGCCATGGCCAGTGGCAGGACCTTGAACCACCATAAATCACTAAGGAAAATGGCACTTTATGAGGCTGAGTGGGTGATATACCCACTTCCTTCGAACCCCTAAACCTAACACCAAATGCTGGTTGGTTGATACAGTAGAGATTGGAGAAATATCAGGCCTGACCCTTGTTTGCCAGAGGCCTAAGTTCCTCTGTAATTTGATAATAGCTGTTGTTATTGATGTTGCTGTTGTTTTAGTAAAACCAAATTATCAAGGCATTTTACATTTGTCCAGGGAAACCTGGGAAGAATGGTGGTTTGAACAAATATGCATTTCCAAATATATTTAGTCATGGTCGTTTTTGGTGGGCAATGTGTTTACTTAATATTTAATGTTATTTTCAAAAGCTGACTTTCCTGAATCCATTTTAAAGCTCTGACTTTTGGGGCTTCAACAAGAAGCTGCCTGTAGAGGTGGACTGTCCACCTCTACACGAAGTCCTGTTTCGTGGGCATATGGCTCAACCATGCAATGGAAGAATGAAGTTACTTGTTTTTTTCTTAATATATTTTTTGTTGTTGTTGATTTATCTAAATTTTGTTATGTATTTGACCTTGTACGTTTTATAGAAGTTCATTTAAATCATGAAATTTCATTTATTGGAAGAAGAAATACCTATTTTAGTACATAGAGACTGTCCTGGTTCACCTTGACCAATAAACTGCCTTGACGACAGAGCTCTACGCAGATGCAGAAAGGTATACTCTGGAGGCAAGGGGTTAATGATAAATAATGAGTTGCTTACATTAAGGTCTCTTCTAATTTAAGAAAGAAGAATCACATTTGGTAACATAATAATTCAGGGGTGTATGTGTTTTCAGACACAGACAAAATCGGAAAGGACTATGAAGATTAAAGGAAACTTTAGAATTTTCTATAATGTTACACTGTGTTCTAGAAGGAAAAAATTAGTATCAGGTTGAAGTAAATTAGCTTAATTCTGTTACCTGCAATGTGTTCACTGGTAGACTCTTTCTTCCATTTGTTGACTAATTGAATATAAATTCCATTAAAGGGCTTTGGATTCATTCTTCATTTGAATTAAAGGAGCTCAATTTTCTAAAAGAATTGGCCTGCTGAGAATTCCTAACACAGTGCTCAAAGTGCTCTAAATTTGCACCTGAAACCCCAAGGGATGCCAAGTTTTATGTGATGACCTCTCTCTCTCTCTCTCTCTCTCACACTCACACACACACACACACACACACACACACACACGATGAATTAAATTTAAGAGTATTTGCATTATGAAATAAATTAGTTATTAGGTCCCTGTGACTAGATTATTGTGAATTACAGATCTCCTAGCAGGAAAGCTTATTTTCAGAGCTTCTTTTTCCTTCATAGCATGTGGTTTAGGCTTATAAACGATTTGCTAAGAAAATAAACAGGCTAAGGGATAATTTTTAGATTTCAGATGGCTGAAGACTTTTGGCAAAAGAAAAAAAAGAGGAAATTAAAAGATATATCATAATCTAGAAGCAGAAAGTTTGGAGTTTTAATTGGGAATATATTTGAACAGATAAAATTTTAGTTTAAACATCTGCAAACTTGAATTTTAATCTGAAATCAAACCCTTATGGAATTATACTATCACTTGTCTATCCACATCATTTCATCCTCTATTTTTATGTAAGGTTTATGTTATGACAAAAGAAAAAAAATAGATATGGCTCTTCCATTCTCCCATGGCAGCTACATGTATGTATTTTTTTTTAAAACATCTGTCACAGAAATGTCTCAGTTGGACATACAATCCATCATCTAAGGCTTTGTCCCATGTAAAGCCCTCCCAGTCCCTGCCTGCAATCAAACAGATGAAAGAGGTTCTACTCTGCACTGCTTGCTGGGACCTTATGTCATCCCACATCCCTGTCCCTGCTTCTGGGTGAGTCATACAAGTCAGTGTACTCAGGCAGAGTGAAGAATCTCTGGGTATCATATATAGCAACTTAGCAAAGTCGCAGAATTGAGCTAGAGACAGTAATGCATCAGGCTGAACTGTTTCATCGACTGTTTTAGCCCTAATCTCTGGGGTAGCCGGGTCTTTTAATCTGAGCCTTGGTAGGCAACTTATGGTGCAAATCCTAAGTGGTCCTCTGCAACCTCCTGACATGCATGCCATTTGTCCCAGACCTTGTCTGTCTTGAATTCTGGGGTATTCAGGGTTTCTCCAGCCCAAACCTTCATCTCCATTTGTTCTTGGCCTTCTTATTCTAGTTTCTCTGAATGATTTGCCCTTCTTGCTCCCCTTCTTCTCAGCCTTCACTAATAAGGTCTTGGGAGCCATCCTATCTGTTAAGATGGGGAAAAGAAAGGCTATCTGTGCAGGCTGAAGCAACTCCATCTTGGATGCTAGCCCACCATGTTGACTTCTGATTAACAACATTTCCAGGAATGCCTCTAAGATTTCTAATTTATCTACTTTTAGCACATACTTACCATAAGTCCTGCCCTTAAGCAAATTCCTACACATTCCTTCTGAAGCACCCTTTCCCTATGGTATACAAGCCGTGGGCCTGGTGGGTAACTGTGCTGGGGTCCACCGTCTTGTTGCCTCCAGGGACATGGCTTCTGTTCATAAGTCCCTATTAAATATTTATTTCTGAGGAACAGAATTTGTCAGCCTCTTTCTTCAGCCTTTCAGCATCCTCAGCCTTTGGGGGTAGGTTTGCATTGACCTGCTCACTGCAGAATACGATCCCCCTTTGGGCTCAGAAGTCTTAGCAGATGGATCCTTCCTTTCCCCCTTCTCTCCAGAAGATGGTAGGAGAGGGTTTGATAGGGCTGGACTTTTACCTGGAAAAGTGAAGAAGTTATGAAAGCTAGAGAGGCTTTTTAGGTGAACTCTTTGAAGTCAAAGAGTTTGTCAAAGGATCATGGGAGGTTATTGGATGGTGGGGTGGTGTCTCTGGTTGGTGAAGGAGAAAAGATGCCCATTGCCCACACCCTCAATGATGGGAAAAAGCCAAGAGCAGGCTTTTTATGTCCTGGCTCCAGAAATAAAGAGAGCCTCCTGGTCTCTGTGGTCCTACTCACTTCCTAAGCCTGGAGGAAGGGCAGGGATTTGGGGGAAAGCCTGGCCCTGGATTTTCTTGTGGGTTTTGTTTTTCAGGATCCTTTCCCACTATATGCAGTGCTGGCACACAAGAAATTCTAAGCAGTGTTGACTTCCAGTGTCCAGTGGTCTAGAGGAATATCAATTCTGGCCTCAAAGCCCCTTGTCTTTTCATGGGATGAACTTCTAAATGAAGTTCCATCAGGTATTTACAACCTGGCATTGTCCCAAACCACTGTCACCACCCAAATGCCTGTGCTGTGCCAAGGAATGTCAACCAAGTCTGTTATCACCAATCCCAGCATGCCACCTATATTGCAAGACCAGGAGAATTTCATAAGAACCATTCCTGTCTCTTCTGCCACAGGCAGAGGGAAAGTTGTCCCCTGATGTGATGTTTCTAAAGCCAACTCCAGCTATCTGCAAGTTCCCTCAACTTCCATGACCTCCTCAGTGGAGTTTATCTTGGATTTTTCATTTCCATTCACTAATAGCAATACAGACCTCAAAGACTGTTGGAAAAAGCCATCTCAGCAGATCCCAAGTTCTCTGTGACCAGGCCCACGAAAGGCTGTGGGGTGGGGCCTGTCACTTCATTCCGGGTATTCTCACTGAGCCTTGGCCACTGGAGACTCCTCTAGAAGATAACCCTTCGGATCCTGCATCTACAAAAAGCTTGACTTCATGTTTGTGGGCCCTCTTCTGCACCCTTGAAGCTGTCAGGGCACACATGTGAGTCATCTGGGGGCATTCAGTCATGACAACTCTTCAACCATTTCTCACCTCACTGAGCAGGCAAATTAGTTTTATGTTCAGGTTGACAGCATTTATGCTTCGGACCCTTTAGATGCATGTGTAACTGCTGAGGCACCAGAGATGTAATAGAAACCACATTCCAACATGCAGGCTTCCAGAGGATTTAGCAGAAAAGTACTTACAGACTCTTGAACTCTTCACCCACATCAAGGGCACATAAAGAATTGAAGGGAGTAGAGACAGAGGGAGGGTTGGTGAAGCAGACTTTTGGAAAGTGGTGCTGGTACGCTGGGAGCCTGATCCCAGCCAAAGGGCAAGGACGCCCCGCATCTCAACCCCAATGAAAAGGGCTTCACGACAACCTGGAGAGAGCTAGATGGGAGAAGACGGGCCTTCGACAGCTGGGTCTCAGAGGTCTGGTGTTAACTCTGGCCTGAAAGTGAACCTAAATGTTGAGGGGTGGGTCGGCCAACAGCTTTGGTTGTGAGCAAAGGAGTGGGGTGTTGGTTGGGTCCAGATGCCACTCACAAACTTTGTCAGCTAAGAACACATTTCCTGTGCACCAAACATAGGTCACAGCACGAGAGAGTGCTGGTGTGGGTCGTCTGAGATCCTACCTACCCCAAAAATCTGCCTGGGAGTAAACAGAGCTGAGAGGAGGTGGAGGTCTGGCTGGATTCCTGGGGGCTGGTATCCTAAGCCAGGTGCCAATAGAATAGAGATGAATTCACCTGGAGCAAGACAGTTGCAAGCTGGCTAATCTATGTTCTTGTTTTGTGGCATGCAGTGGGTGGGCAGAGCTCTCCAAAGAATCCACAACATACCCACGAGAGGAAGCATGTACTTTAAGCACCTGCCTGACCCAGAAAGCTTGGAGCCAGCAGATGACAGAACCAGTCAATTCAGAACTTTTCTGGGACCCCATGACCCTGGAGAGATCAGAAACCACAGCAGACAGGGGCAGGGGGCAGAAATCAGCAAGGGGGGGCGGACAAGAGAGAGACCAGCACAGGCTTTTCCCCAAATTGAGGCTTCCTGTCAGCAGCAGGCCCTGCGGCCACGTACCCAAGACAGCTCAACTTTAAGACACTGGTGGGGTTTTGAATTTGATCCTGGCCTAGGCATATTAAGTGTAGTACTGAATTTGAGATGGGGTTTGTGACTTAAGAAGTGAATAGAAAAGTCGTGAGACCCATCTGACATTTTATACAAGGGCACAGGGAGAGAAAGTACCAGTAAACAAGTGTGAAGGGACAGTGAAGAGCAGGAGTTGCTGTTTGACAACATTCCAGAAGCCCCACTTCTTCAATGTGCCCACAGCATATCTCTATGGCTTGCATCATACAGTCAGCATATATTTATTGAGTTATACCCAAACCATGGGTACAATGGTGAAATAGTCAAGGTCCTTGTCCTTGAGGAACTCACAGTCTTGTCAGGGAAGGGGGCACTGTCTCTACAATGACGTTGAGTCATTGACAACTGTACCTGCTACAGTGGGCTTGCATAAGGCCAAACTGAATTACCTACAGCCAAACCCACAGAGCCTATCTCCCCGCAACGTTCTCATCTAAAGCATCCTAACTCAGGCAAAGTCAGGCCCAGCCCAGCTAGTCATCATCCCCTAACGCTGTGATGTCCTCAGTGGCCTTTGTCATTTGCAGGTGTCACACTGTCCCAGTGGGAGGACACTGCCTGCATGACTCCGCCCAGGTGAAACGTGGGATGTCGGTCACCACCCACAGGGAGTTGTTCACATGAATTCCAGGTCTGAAAGCCGAGCAGCAGCAATATCTGGACACTGAGAGAACTGCACTTACTGTGCCGAGAGAGGCAGGCACGAGAAAGAAAGAGGCTCCTGCAGAGCCATCTTCCGTCACAGGGAGGGAGGGAAGAGCAGCAGGTAGGGGTGAGGAGACTGACGGGAGAAAGGACAGCACAGGCCAATGTGTCTTATCGTCTCTCCTTTGTACAGACCTGAGTGGTCAGGAGCTCAGCTGACCTGCCACGAGTCAGAGTAGCCGATTAAAGCAATAAGCCAAAAATGAAAGTGACAGTCAAACCTTTAACCATTTACTGTGATTGTGTAAGCAAGAGGCGAAACCAGAGACAGTGCCGACTCCCCCGGGTTCCGTTTTCCCCGTGGAGCGGCGCCCTGGTCCGGGCTCTGGTGGGTCAGCAGGGATGCAGGGGAGGGGGAGTGGGAGGGGAGGGTCATCTCACTGCAGAGGGAGCCCCAGAAAGGCTCTGGCAGTTTTATGGACGGGGTAGGGGTGGGTGAGATAAGGGGCAGAAGGGTGAGGGCTGGAGTGGAAAAGTACTGAGCACGGGTCAGAGTGGAGAGAAGTGTCTTTGTGGTTCCCCATGCGAGACCTCCAACAGGAGCAATCTGCCATGTGTAAGAGCATGGCTGGCCAGGGGCAGCTTCCCCCAAAAGCCTGCCAGGTAAAGCCTTCGTATTTGTCTGTAGACAGGCCTGAGAAGTCACACAAAGGATCTGAGCCTGGAGCTGGACTTCACAAGATTATCTAATGTCTCTCACACAGATTTTCATGGCATAAAGGCTGTGGCTTCTAGAAAGAGTGAGAGAGAGACATGCTACTATGGAATGAGATTTTAAATCTGAAATGTTTTCTTCCAGGAGTGTCGCTAGGATACTCGATCTCCTCTTGGATCTGGCTTTATCCCAGATGGTTTGAGCCATCACCTCTGTGGGGACTCAGGTAGCCAGGAAAGCCTTTGTGGAACATGTTCCTTCCTTCCCCTGACCAGCTCCCCTCCTTCCTGAGGGGCCCAAGTCCCAGCTATGCCCGGTGATGCCCAGTGATGCCCAACACTCTGAAGTTCACACTGCCACATCAAGGTTTCAGTGGGAATGCTGAACCCATCGTGGTATAAAGCAAAGCTGAGGGTCATTTTAACTGAGCAATTGTCAGCTCCAGGGACTTCTGTGTTAAGGAGTGGGCTTCAGCTCTGGGATCAGAATGCCAGGTTTACAATCCCAGCTCTGCCACTTACCAGCCATGTATCTTGGGTTCATTACACAAATTCTTTGAGAACCATCTGTAGAATGAGTATCTCACCAGTACCTGCTGTAGTGGTTGTTAGACAGTTGAATGAGATAATGCATGTGAAGTGCCCAGCCCAGTGCCTGGCACGCCATGGGTGCCCACTGACAGATGTGGGTTTATCTGGCCGTCTGGGGGAGAGAGGCAGCAGGGAGGGAAGCGGCGTTGAGGGTGTGGGCAATGGGCATATTTTCTCCTTCACAGCTCCATGGACATCACTCCTGAGCCTAGAAGCTCAGTTCCCAGAGAGAGAAAGACTTTTCCTCCGTCAAGGGTATTGGAGTAACTTCGGCCCTCGACTTGAGTCTCTTTCAGGGAAAAGTGTCATACCATAGCGCACTTGGGTAGAAAAACTAGTGTAAACCTGGAAGGGATTGCCCACTTGCCTATGAATAAAGCCAGGTCTGAGAGAGGCTGACACGAGGTAACTTGAAGGAAGAAAAGCAACCCAGTTTGCAGATTTCTCATTTGCTCCTGTTCGTAGTAGTAAAAGCCTAAATGACTTAGGATTTGCTCAAGAGACATCTTCTCAGAAGAAAAATATTTTCTGCCTTCCGCAATAGTAACTGCTATTCTTTAAATTGGCCCATAATATTTTTAAATCATCTTTCTTGCCCAAAATATTTTAAATTAAAAATTATGCTTTGAATGAATGTTTAATCTTATAATACAAGTTGAACAGTGTTGTCAAAATATCAATGACCACACAAAACAACTGGAAAATCCCTTCTGCAAATCACCAGTGTGCCTTACCTGTCCATGTTGCTTTTGAAACTCAAGTTCACAGTGCTGTGAACATTCCCATTTCAGGTTCCATATATTTTGTGAGTTACTTTTCAGGATTCTTTCCATTTGTTTACATTGAACTGGCTTGGCTACTAATTAAATAATACTCTGTTTTATAAATTTCACACAGCAGTTGCATATCTATTCTCTTCACGTTGTGAATTTGCACAAAATGGAAGCTTTACAAACCTGTGTTACTACGAATCTGCTTTAAGATTCTATAACCAGATTTTATTTTATTTTTGGCTTTAGGAAGGATGATTATAGATGAGATGGAAGAGATTGAGAAAGGCAGAAAATGATTGGAGAAACATTTCTTTAGTTTGAAATTATAATTTTATGCTCAGGGCGTTCTATTAGTTCTTAGCACTGCTTTTGCTAGACAGTTGGGTGTAATTACTCATTACCATTCTCAGGAGGAAAACTAAACAACCAAGGATCAAGAGTAGCTAAGAAATAAGACCAGGGTATTCAGCCATTTCAGTGAACAAAAGCCCGGCTAAGTTCCTAAAGAGTCCAGGGTAGGGGGCAGGAAAATTGAAGCACCATTAGGGAAACACAACCAGCAAGCTTAAAGAAATTGAGGGGCTTCCCAAGAAGAATTATTAAGGGAGGAAAGTATCAGCTATGCAGATATTAGGAACTTGATAAATATGACTAAAGTGGAACTAAATTGTTCTGATAATGATGATGTATAGTCAGCCAAGTGTTGGCAATATTATGCATTCCAAATAGTTACAGATTAACATTACAACAGAGGAAAGGAGTGTTTATCACAATTGTGTGTGAATAGACATAGGGCTGAGAAAATTAGGCATAAGAAAATGTAAGGGGACTATCGGGGGAGGAAGAAAAGAACTTTCAAACTAATTTGGCTCTGGACTAGCCTTGCAAGGGCAGCAGGGGTGATGACTGAATTCGACAGTCCAGTAGTTACAGTCCAGTCCTTGCCTTCTCCTGGGCCCACTGGTAACTGGATGACTTATGACAATTGCCTGGGCTTCCCCCGGTGATCTCACAGAGCTTGTGGACATCTAGGTTTTGGCCTGCCCAGCATCCAGAGTGTCTTTCAGTGAATCACTCCTCCTCCAAAATACGTAGTCTGTGGGAATGTTGACCATGTCTCCTCACCTCCACCCCAAGAGGTGTGCATGTGTGTGACCCACCCTCTAGACCAATTAGACTCCTGGTCACAATTACTGTGCATTTGCTCTGTGCTGGTAACCATTCTTAGGGCCTTACATATATTAATATTAACTCATTTAACCCTCAGAAGAACTCTATGAGGCAGTTACATTTTCCAGATGAGCAAACTGAGGTAAAGAAAGGCTAAACGACTTGCTCAAGGTCACACAACTAGCAAGAGGCAAAGCCAGATTTGAGCCTGGGCTGACTAGTTCCTGATGGCTGCAGAGAAAACAAGAAAAAAAGTTATTCCAGCTTTTCTAGCCTCTAAATAGTGGCAGGCAAGAAAAGTTGGGAGATGCTGAATGAGTCACCTATGACGTCTGCCAAATCTGTGTGGCTGGTTTCCTCTTCCTTTGTTGTTAACTGTTTTCTCCTACCTGTCATGGCTTTATATGTGATTCAAACAGTCTCCAATGTCACGCTCCAATGTCACACAAGGCCTTTGCTTCTGTTACACCTAAGCAAGGAGAACATTCAGCCACCGTCCTCTGTCCAGGGCTGTGACTCAGTTGCCCCTGAAATGCTTAAAAATGTTCATGCTCTGTGTAAAGACTATACAGCAAACTGTACTATACAGTAGGTGTGAGGGTGTGTGTATATGTCGACAGCAAAAAAGCCTGAACAAGTAGGGGAATTGTTTTTATTCAGGCTATTGCAACTGGGAGAACATTCCAGATATGGAGATCATACTGTCTTGGCAGGGTGGTTCACCTGAGACTTGTGTAGGGAGGAGTAGACAAGTTATAGGTGAGTTGATCTGACAGTAGGGACTGTATTGTCATCAGGGAGTCCCACTCAATCAGCTAAACAAGAAATATTTATCTCAGTGTCTAGCTAGTTTTTAATTTTTGTTTTTGTGAGTGATGGAGCTCAGAAAACAGTACCCCAAAATGAAGGCCTCAGAAAAAGAGGTTTTCTCTGATCTTCTCCTATCTTCCTGCCTCTCAGTCCCATTCCTCTCTGAGGCTATCCATAGAGACTAGAATCCCTCTTCCCCAAAGTGGGTCATAAAAGTCAGAACCTGTTTTCCTGAAAGCCAGCCATAGAACCTAAAATTATTCTGTGTAAAAACTGGCCATAAGGCAATGATCTAACCTACTCGGTTTGTCTGTAAGTCATAACAGCCCCATACCAGAGAGGGCCCTGCCATATACCCAGAAGGAAGGAATGCATGCTCAGAGAGGCCAAGGAGAGTCTAGACAGACAGGCCTTGCTGTACAGTTTCCCTGCTCAGTCTGTTAACATTAGCTCATATTCTTTTGTCCAATCACATTTCCACACAGCTGTCCATATTGTGTTGAACCTAAGCATAAAAAATGGACAATTCCCCCCCATCTTTGGGTCTTCATTTTGAAGGCTCCTGTGTATACACATTGAATAAATTTGTACGCCTGTTCTGCTATTAACCAATCTGTCTCATGTCAGTGATTTTTCAGTGAAACTTTAGGGGGTCAAGAACCTTGGTCCCTATGTAAGAGCGGTTAGGAAACAAGTCAGTTAATTGTTTCTGAGTGAAAGAGTATGAAGTGGGAGTGTCTGTGTCTGGCCCTTTCGTAGGTGAACAAGGGGATGCGGGTCTCGTCTCAGTCATGCGGGGAAGGGTGGTTCTTTAAGAAGCTCTTTCTAGTAACACAAAATAGTGGAGAATTTTAGAAAATAAAAGGTCCAGCAAATGAATCCTCCCTATTTTCCAGATGCACTGAGCTCAGATAAAGTTCAATATTACCAGGGAAGATGAATTTATGGATCCAGGCCAGTGTAAAGAAAGGATGTCCCACATCCAGAAGAAGCTGGAGCACAGATATCCCACCCTCACTTTGCAGCCTACTCCTTCACGAGGGTAAGGCCTCACATGTCTGCACCAGGTGGGCCCCGTTAGTGAATGGGTCACAGTGGGCACCAGGGCGACCTGGAAAGCAGGGGCCCCATTGAAAGGGGGAAAATGCTCCTCAGCTTCATATGTGAGAATGTGGGCCCAACATGGAGGGACTTCTATTTTTTTTTTAGAGAAGATAGAACATCAGATTTTTAAAAGTAAAATCTCCTAATTAAAATATTGAAGTTAAAATAAATTTTAGGAAAACACATCAGGAAAATGACAAACCACTGTTGGGGCTCAGAAAATTCTACCCCAAAGTACTTTGAACCGAAGGAGACTGGAAGGCCTCAGAAGCAAGATCTTTCTGCCCTTCTCCCATCCTCCTGTCTCCTGTCGCCACCGACCTCCCACACCAAGGGAGTCATAGAAACCAGAATTCCCCTTCTCCAAGGCAAGTCATAAAATCTAGAACCCCTCTTCTCCAAATAAGCCATACATAAAGCCTGGAAAAGTTATTCTCTCCCTCTCCCTTCTCCCTTGAAGATCCTCATGTGAAAGGTATCCCGTCCTATACCACAGAGGAAAGAAATGCCACTTAGAGAGGCCAAGAGGAATCTGAACAACAGGCCTTGCTGGGTTTCCTCTCAGTCTATTACCATTAGATCACACACTTTTGTCCAATCACATTTCTACACGACTATCCAGTCTTCACCAAGTCTAATCATAAAAGTGGACAGTTTTCCCTGGGTCTTTGGAACTTTATTTCTGAAGGCTCCTGTGTCATTAAAACATTGATTAAATAAATGCATTATGCTTTCCTCTTGTTAACCTGCCTTTTCCTATAGGCTGTGACCCTTATGATGGGGAGGAAAAGGCATCACACCTTTCCACTCCTACACTACCAATTTCAACTTCTCACCAAGACATTTCTTAGTTACAAACTCATTTGATCTTAACTCTTTGCAAGAACCCATAAGGAGGGCCCAGCAGCAATGATTACATCTTACAGGGGGAGAAGGAGTCGCAGAGGGGTTGAATGAATCGCTAGGGCCACAGAGATGGTAAGTTGCCTCACCTGAGTTGGAAGCCAGCTCTTGCGGCTACAGCTGCTCTTGGTGGGTACCACATGGCCTCCCTAGAGTCTGGTCCCAAGTATTCTCTTCTACTAATAGAAAATTTTGTTAGTCATCATTTTCTTTTCAATTCTAAAATTCTGGGCAGCTTCTCTAGTTCTATTTGCAATTCCATGGAGGAATTTAGCAAGTTTGTAAGTTACATCCTAGTGCACTCATTTTAGAAAATGAGCTTTTATATTCACTCTCAAACTGGTCAGCTGATTTTTCAAAAGCTGCTCTTTCTCCGGTGCAGAATCTAAAATGACAATCAGGACCTTAAGAGAGTGAAAGAAAAGACCAAAAAAGGAATAGTTGTTCTATTGGGTTGTTGGCCAAGGAGCAAGACAAAAATCAATTATAAATAACAACAGCTTTTAACTCATTGAGTTTGCTGTTCTCTTAAAATCAAGATAACAGCCAAATTGTAGATGGTTAGATAAAGAATAAATTTTAATTTCCAGAAGGGCTCCTTTAGCAATCACACAGGCAACAGATAGCTTCTACTGGGGCTCAGAACACAAATATGGCATGCAGAATGCCTTGAGCTAAAGGACATTGGCCAGCCTCAGAAACATGTTCTCTCTGACCTCCTGCCCTCCTGTCTTTCACCTCTCATATTCCTCCAAATTGAGTCATAGAAACCAGAATTCCCCTTCCCCAGAACTATCATAGAAACTAGAATCCCTGTCCCCAAAAGCAAGCCATAAAACCTGGAAAGGTCCCTCTTCCCTTCTCCCTTCAAGTCCCTCATTCCATAGGGGTCCTGTCCCATACTCAGTGGGGAGAATGCCATTCTTCTCAAGGGCAAGAAGAATCTGAACAACAGACTTTGCTGGGTGTCCCCCTCAGTCTGTCACTATTAGATCACTCCCTTTTTGTCACATTTCTACATGACTGTCCGGTCTTCATCAAACTAAGCATAATAACAGATAGTTTTTCCTGAGTCTTCGGGTCTTCATTCTGAAGGCTCCCATGTTATGTAAAACTTTGGTTAAATAAATGTGTCATGCTGTTCCCTTGCTAACCTGTCTTTTGCTACAGGAGTGTCAGCTGTGACCCCTATGATGGGGAGGAAAGGGATCACCTTTTCCGACACTGCACTTCCTATCTAGCTACCTTATTCATCTGGGCTTTTAAAAGCATCAGCTGCAATTACAGATTCTAGGAAAACCTTTAAAAAAGATGGCCTTTTAAAAAGTACATTTCACCAAATGGGTGCTTCCTATATTTTCTTGGCCCCTGTTTAAACTTTTACAGTTAACTGATATGACAAGATAATGATACAAATTTAAATGATTTCCATTTTTCCTTTTCCCTTGCTTTCCTAGGAATATTTTATTTTTCTGTAGTTTGTGAATAAAAGTCTAGAAGTTTGAGAATCTTGGAAGGCAGCCAAGAAATGTCACCCTCTGAAAAACAAAAATCACCAGAATAAAAAGGATAACATTAACTGACTTCAGAGGAAATAACACATTGAAGTGATGATTGGTATGTGGGAGGCAGTTTAGATCAGAGAAATATTTTCAAAGTGAGCTGTCAATAGAAATCTAGAAAGAAAGAATTCCATGGTCACATAATCTCTGCAAATGCTGGGTTAAATGTGGAAACATGATTCTTTATTGTAGGACTTCTCAGAACCTTTAATTGCTAATGTACACTGTAAGCTTCTAAGAGAAGCTATGGCATGCAGTATTTTCCAAATGTATTTTGCCACAGATTCATTTTTTGTAGAGATTTTACTATGGCAAACTTCATAATAAAGTGTTTTCTTAATTTCGATAAGGGATTCAGAGTATCTGCTGTTTAGTAGAGACCCCATCTCTACTAAACATAAAAAAATTAGCTGGGTATCGTAGTGTGCACCTGTAGTCCCAGCTACTTGGGAGGCTGAGGCAGGAGGATCACTTAAGCCCAGGAGTTTGAGGTTGCAGTGAGCTATGATGACACCACTGCACTTTACCTGGGGCGACAGAGTGAGACTCTATCTCAAAAAAAAAGAACTTTTAATTTCAGAATAGGTTTAGATTTATAGAATATTTATAATATACAAATATTTGTTTATCTGCTTGTTTTATATTTTTTGTAGAAATAAATTTTTATTTATACAAATACATTTATACAAAAAATTTATTTATATGAATGAATTGTAACATGTCTCAATATGTTCTGGAATTACATTCTGAGAAGGAAAGTAGGAGAGAAGAATTAGTAGGAAGAATTTGTCTTAGGTTCCTCAGATGTTCCTTTACAGTGGGTATATTAGTCTGCTCGGATTGTCAGTCTAGGTGGCTTGAACAACAGAAATTTGTTTTCTCAAGTACTGGAGGCTGGAAGGCCAAGATCAAGATATTGGCAGGGTTGCGTTCTTTTGAAGCCTTTCTCCTTATCTTTCAGGAGGCCACTTTCTCCCTATGTCTTCAGGTGGTCTTTCCTCTGTACATGTCTGTGTCCTAATCTTTCTTCTTATAAGGACACCAGTCATATTGGATGAGGGCCCATCCTAAATGACCTCACTTAAACTGAATTACCCTATCTCCCAATACAATCACATGCTGAGGCACTAGGGAATTGGGACTTCAGCATACAAACTTTGGGAGGGACTCAATTCAACTCCTCACAGTGAACTAGGGGTGTAAATTATTAAGAGCTGGCTGCATATCCATCAAGACCATAACATTCTTTGCACTCCATCCTAGTCCTTCCTGAGCAGGCTTCTGAGCCTGAGATGGTTTTCCTAAAGGATATTTCAACTAGAAGGAACCAGCCTCCCAGCTAGACAGTTTCTTTAACTGTTATATTTCCCCTAAGAAAATTAATGCCTCAGCCTACTTTGTGGGCTGATCTCCTGAAAAGTTGGCTAGGGTGATCCGGTTTCCCTGGTCTTCATCATACCTAACTGGGTGGATAAAATGTGTTTTTCAAACTAATAAAGCTGATATTGCCCCATGATGCCTTTACCAGGGAGCCATGGGGACAGTGTCTGAGAGTCAACTACACAGCATCGACTATGAGCAATAATGGCTAACATATCCTGAACTGTGTTGGGCATTCTACATCAGCATTATCTCATCTATTGTTTATACCATCATTTAGAGATAAAGGTGCTATTATTACCTCTAGATTACAGATGAGGAAACTGAATTTCAAGGAAGGTAATTGTCATAGTATTACAAATAGGAAACAATTTGAAGCTTCCTAGGCTCTTAGCTACAATGCCAGATACAGCTTATATGATCTCAGCTGGTTTTGTAGGGGAGGAAAATCTTTCCTTCCACCCTCTTAGAATCTGTGCCTGGGGCCTGTGAATCAAACTGACAAAAGACAGATTAACAGCAGAAAAAGCATACAAATTTTATTAATATTTTTACATGCATGAGAAGTTCACAGAAAAGAAGTGAAAACCTAAAGAAGTAGAAGACTGGGGGGTTTATATACCATTTTAACGAAAGATGATATATTGTGGACAAGTGATTAGACAAAGGAAAATGGAGTGAAGAGCAGTGATTGTAGGAGGGTGACTAGGCAATGTATAGTAGATAAAGGTTATGCAGACTCATCTTGTCACCCAGAGTCATTCTCCTCTTTCTGGTATGGCAGAAGGGGACACCGTTACAAATGAAAATTTATGTCTCAGTTTTAGGCAAAAAGGGGGATGGCAGAGAACTCTTCCTATATCTGCTGTTTCTCAATTGCCTTCAGCTAAAAATAATTCTTATGACAAAATGACATATTTTGGGGTGCGATTCTAATCCCCTTCAGTTTCTACAACACTTTGAGATAGGCCCCACTTTAGAGATAAGGAAAATAAAGTCAAGAGTTGCCCAGGCTAATAAGGCTAATAAGCAGAAACTAAATTGTAAGCTGATCTCTCTGACTTCAAAACCATTAGTATGTGCACCATGTAATACCATTTTTTAAAAAATGAACATTTTGGTTGGACGTGGTGGCTCACGCCAGTAATCCTAACACTCTGGGAGGCCAGGGCGGGAGGATTGCTTGAGCTCAGAAGTTGGAGATCACCCTGAGCAAGAGTGAGACCCCGTCTCTATTAAACATAGAAAAATTAGCTGGGTATTGTGGCGTGCGCCTGTAGTCCCAGCTATTTGGGAGATTGAGGCAGGAGGATCACTTGAGTTTGAGGTTGCAGTGAGCTGTGATGACACCACTGCACTCTACCTGGGGTGACAGAGTGAGACTCTGTCACAAAAAAAAAAAAAGAACTTTTAATTTCAGAATAGTTTTAGATTTATAGAATAACTGCAAAGATAGTTTAGAGAGTTCCCACATACTCTGCACCCAGCTCCCCCTATTATTAACATCTTATATTAGTATAGTACATTTGTTACAGATAATGAACCAATATTGATACATTATTATTAATTAAAGTCCATATTTTATCTTATTTGTCATATCTCCATAGGCTCCTCTTGGCTGTGACAGTTTCTCAGACTTTCCTTGTTTTTGGTGTCGTTGATAGTTTGAGCAGTACGGGTCAGGAGTTTTGTAGGATGTTCCCTCAATTGGTATTTGTGTGACATTTTCCTCATGATAAGACTGGGATTATGAGTTTGGGGAGGAAGACCACAGAGTAAAGTGCCATTTTCATCACATTATATCAAGAATACATAGTATCAACGTGAGTTATCACTGTTGATGTTGACCTTTCATCTGGCTGAGATAGTGTTTGCAGGTTTCTTAACTGTAAATAAATAGAATTTTTTTTGTCTACCTATTTTCTTCTTGTTCTTACTGCATTTTCACATATCTGGATAGTAGCAATCTCTGAACCTGTTCTTTTATAATAATTCTACATCATCCCATTGTGTCAATGTACCATGTAGTAAGTGCTTGACATTCTGCTATTTGGGTGAGGGTTTTGTTGTTGCTTTTGTCCTCCGTGTGTGTGTGTGTGTGTGTGTGTGTGTGTGTGTGTGTAAAAGGGAGTGGGTAGCTTGTAGAGAATTCTTTAATTCTGCCTAACCATTCTGCTGAGACTAACAGGGCTCCAGTACTGTGTTCAAGCAGTGGCCAGCAGAGGGTATTCAGCAAGTGACCAGACTGAGGCATTGAAGGGAGATTGGAAATTTAGAAAAAACTTCCTGTGCTTCAATTTTCTCAATGGAAAAATATTAATAATTAGGTGGAGGAATTGCAAATTCTAAGGTTCCTTCTTACTCTGAAACTAGAGATCAGAAGTCGGCAGGTAGGAAATAAGGCTAGCTCTCTTCCTGTAGCAACTTTACCTTTTTAATTCTGACTCCTAGTCCCCGGAGGCATTTCCTTGGCTGGAGTCCCTGATTTAAAGAAGATATAAACATTTCTTGTGGAAACAGATCCCAGAAAGGTGCTTTGCCCACACTTACTCTTCAAAGTAGCTCTGCCCTATTTCTTCTCATCTCCGCTGTGTTCTCTACTGCCTTTCTTGCCCCTTTGCATCCAGCTGCGGTGAGACACACTAACAAGGCTTTTTGTTTATCCTCTGAGAACATTTTTGTAAATCCAGGTGGGCCCTCATTCAGATTCATAATCCCCCTTTAGGCCAAAGCTGTCTTCATTCCTCCATTTATTTTAGGATAAAAGTCATAGTGCAAAATTTTCCATTTTTTGCTTTGTGAACTTGAGAAAATCACAGTTCATTTGTCTCTATCTTTGGTCATTTGCCACAAAATAAAACTTCTTTGTGAAATGTATGCCTGCTGGTAACTTTTGCTTTTTAAAGTTTCTTTGATTAAATCCTATATGTTAACTCAATCACCATAACATTTACTATAGCCCGTTGCAGTATTTCCTTTTTTGATAAAGCACCCTTACACTCTGCTATGTAACAATTAACTTTTGCAAGTTAGCAAGTTGTTGATTTATAATAGACACTGAACATGCTAATTTTGCCTCCAGATACAAAAGGAAAAATCTAGAAAGCTATCACCATGTCCCAGTTTGTCTTGAACTCATTTTCCCTCCTTGGAAACTGAAAATTGAGGTTATTCATCGATCAATTTTTCCTTGTTTTTCTGTAGCCCCGTTTAAGAAAAACCTTTCATTTTGTGTGTTGTCGATTCCTCTGGGTTCACTTACATCAGCTTTGGCTGGATTCATGTTTAAAACATTTTCAGAGGTAAATAATTTATTTGAAAGCTGGTGGGGAAAGGCACTTAAAAAAATTAAGTCAAGCAAGTGAATTTGAAAGAAAAAATGCTACTGAGAACCAAGATATGTGGCTTAGAGAAGAGGGAGAGATCCCCATTTCACAAGCAAAAATAAATGCATTTAAGTGTGACCTTCATGCATATCATTTCATGGCTCTTGTTTGAGTATATCAGTATGGGACTAGTTATGTCTGAATAAGTAAATATGCCTTTAAAATATTGGCTTAAAGACATTCTTCTAAGCTTTGATACTATCTTGTTACTCATGTTTATATCATATTACAATTGTGAACAGATTCACTGGCTCTTTGAATAATTAAATACTGTTCACGCCTAATGTCAACAATTTCTCTGGGATTTTGAAAAGCTGTCTGGAACTTTTCCTACTTTATTTTTATTATAATCTCACCATCTCTTGCTCTATGCTGATGTCTAGAACTGATTTTGCTTATACTAATAAAGTTTTCCATTTTCTAGCAACTTTTATTTAGGTGGACTATCCTCAAAGTTATTAAAAAAAACATTCCTGTTGATTCGCCAGAAAAAAACTGAGGCCCCGAATGAACAATTTCTCCCAGCACACCCAGGAGAGCTAGAAATAAAACCAGGAGGCTGGTTGGACTTCTAGGGTGCAACTGACCTCACCTGGGCATCAGCCAGGCTCCTCATTAGGCACCAGTGAAACTGGGAAATTAGAGCACCAACCCTGCCCTCTACCCTGGGGAACTTACAATTTAGCATGTTCTGCTTCTCATTATAATGTCATGGCATTCGCATACATCACTTATTCGAAAAAGGTCCCAAAGACCAAAACAGTTGAAAGGGAACTGAGTTTACCATATTTTAGAACTTGGAAATCTATGAAAGGGGAAAATATGTGGTATCTGTTAATACAATTTATGTATATACCTATGATTTGCAATCATAGATACATGATGATTACAAATTAAACTGTTTCTATAATAATAATATGTCAACATGTTAATATAGGTCAAAACATACATTTGGGTATAAGATGAAAAGTGACTTTCCCACCCTACCTGTGGCTGTTAGGAACTTGTCCATTCTAAGACAGAGGTTCTCATTCCTGACGAGAATCTGCAGAGAGATGGAAAAATACAATTGTCTGACCCCTTCCCCTGTAAAAACTGTAGAGGTGATTCTGCTGTGCAGCTAGATTTGAAAGCCAATGGTTCATGTGCTACTTTAATTTTTTACTTATTTACAAAGTTATCAAGTATTTGGGTTTTGCCAGGCATCTTTGTCTTTACCCTAAAGTCCCTGGAAATTCTGGGCTTTTATCTTGTCTTTCGTCAATTACAAGTCAAAGAATCTTTAAACCCACCTATAACCTGTAAGACCCCCACCCCCTGCTTCAAGATGGCCTACCTTTTTGGGCCAAATCAATGTATGCCTCCCACGTATTGATTTATGGCTTTATCTGTAACCCCTGTCTCCCTGAAATGTAGAAAACCAAACTGTAAACCAGCCACAGCGAGTTCACTTACTCAAGGCTTCTTGGGCATGGCTCTGGGTCATGGTCCTCAAATATGGCTCAGAGTAAATCTCTTTAAAATTATTTTACAGAGTTTGGCTTTTTTTTTTTTTTTTTGGTTGACAAATCGAACTACTTTCGTTTTTGCCTGTGACTTTCTTTCGCTGTCTCTGTAAGCATGGATACATAAACAATGGAAAAGTTGATGTATGTTTGCATCTCTCTGAGATCAGACCAAAATAATGAAAGAATTGGTACTCCCAGATGCTTAAATAATTACCCCAAACTATTTGGCTTTGAAAATAAAAATACTTTTCAAATGTCCTCTACCAAAGGCTAAATATGACAGTGTTTTATTCTTAAACCAGCTACTTAAAATTCCCAAAGAATACATTTTAAACTTCTTTCAAAATATCATGTTTTCTAAAAGGTTCTCACAAACCTATCCTTTTTCCTTTTTTTAATCAGAATATCTAAATATTTTTTAAATTTATCTGCCTAGAGGTCCTAACAGATGAAAATGATACTAAATATTTTAAAACCCAGAATTTAATTTTTTTGTTGTTTGAAAGACTTTGGATGCCTCATAATTGAAGTTCGTGTAGTATGTGTAGTTTATTTGGGTTTTGTTACCTTTAGACATAGGGCTTAGCAATTTTATAAGATCCATGGGGCTTTTGAGTAATGTGAGCCCTCTGTGACTCCTGAGGTTCTTTTTGGTGCCATTGATACTTCATTGTTTACCATTTGCTTCCTGGTTTGGAACTCTTCCTGTCTATCTCCAAATCCAACAAAGTTCTGTAGTTTAAGCAGCAACTCGTGGACAGAGGAGAGGTGAGGTTAGTTGGGGTGTCCTGAAACAGAGGGTCAGGAAAGGAGTCTAAAGCCTGTTTAAGGTGAAGCTTTTTCACTCCTGGCCTATGATGGAGAATTTGGGGGGTTAGAGTTGAAATACAGACTGTACATTTTATGAAAGAATCTTCTCTGATTTAAGTGGAACTTCAATGTTTCTGACATAAAACTGTGATCCTCAGAAAATCAATCTGCACACAAATACGTTCGTGAATTTATAAGAATGTTTTGGACTCAGAATCTAAAAAATAAGTGAGTTTATTTGAGTACCAGTTTTATGAATTTACAGGGTGTATTTCCTTGCTTACTTGCCCAGTAAAAGCTGGGTAATTTTGAAGTTGCCTCAGCCTCTAATAAAAATATCTTTAATTGTCAGCGACTTGGATGACTTTTGTCACTGTGCACTACACGATAGGCCTTTGTAGTGCTACCTTTCATGCTAGTAATAAGAAAATTCCATCCTCATGTATCTGCCTGTATTTATTTCACTTCAGACTTGTGACTGGTAGCATTCTTTAGGAAAAATAATATCCTATAAAGTAATGTGTCAGTCTCTTTGACTAATAAAAAAACTAGTAAAATGTGCCTTGCTTTATGTATTTATCTGAATATTTTTATTTTAACCACATCTTTGCAATTTACATTTATTTTAAATGTGTAAGAACAAATAAATTTATGTAAGAGCAAAGAATTATTTTGTAAAGCATTTAAGGAGCTCAGGCAATTTCATCTCAAAATGACTCCTTGGTATAAAGAGTATTTTGAATTACAGGCCCTTTGAGATCAACAGGCATTGGAAGGGGCGTTCCCTCTATCTGCATAAACCGGACTGACCCATCAAAAGAACAATAGATTTCCCTTCCCCTCCCTGTTATCTCAGTATATTGCAGGAAAAACAATCAAGAATGCAATCAGACCTGGCCCAAGTAATTTTAAATATAATACCTATCCCTCGGGTTAATTTAGAAGTCACTCTGTCTCCCCCATCCTTTCATCCTCCCTAGCAACCATTTATTGCCCCTAAACAGAATTACCTATACTGTCATCTCCCCTACCCTCTAAAAGGGTATAATTACCTATACTGTCATCTCCCCTACCCTCTAAAAGGCAGATATTAAAATACCTGGATCCCACTGGGATATGGGATAATCACTCTCACTCTGTGATTCTCCTCATGTGCACAGTAAATAAACCTCTTCCTCTTATTAATCTGCCTTAATTGTGAGTTGATTTTTCAGTGAACTTTGGGGGGGGGGGGAAGGGCAAGGTTCCCCTCATCCCCACAGCATTCGTACTGTAAACATTTTGAATATCTACTGTGTGCCAAGTACTGCCCCAGGCACTATAGAGACAGATAACAGACACTTCCTATCCACAAGGGGCCCAAGGTGTTCCTGGAGATGCTGTTGGTTGGAGAGAAAACCAATGATGACATTGCTATGCAGTGACATATATGGTCAGGGGGACACCAGGGGTCTATGGGAGCAGCCAGGGGGGAGTCTTTCCACCCTATTCCTCATATATCAGTTTATCTTAAAGTTAGAAATCCTTTTATTTATATGAGTGTGTTGGGGGTTTCTAAGACCACCTTCACATTCAATGATTTGCTAAAAGGACTCATAAGACTCAGAAAAGCTATTATACTTGTGGCTGTAGTTTACTAAACATACATATTTTACTAAACATGTTTTAGTACAAAGGATATGGATTAAAATAAGCAAACAGAAAAGGGACATGAAGAAAAGTCCAGGAGACAAAGGCACAAGCTTCCAGGTGTCCCCTCCCAGTGGAATTGTACAGGGATGTTCTTAATTCTCTCAATAACAATATGTGATAACACATGGGAAGTGTTGTCAACTAGGAAAGCACATCCAAGCCTTGGTGTCTGGGTTTTTATTAGGGGGTCACTCATGTAGCACCTGCATGACTGGCCTCAGATACTCAAGACTCTAGCCCCTCCCAGAGGAAAGGTAGGCATTACCCTATATCATATTGTTAGCATAAAACTTGTCTGGTTAAATGGGCCCAAGACCTCAGCCACACAAAGGCACTCTTATGAGGCAGAATATTCTAAGGTCTCGGAGGTTGTTTTCCAGAAGCTGGCCAAGGGGCAGTGCTGAAGGTAGGCTAACGGTACTAGTAGTGGTCCTTGCTAACTATACCACAGTGTGTCTTACTCCGATCCATTCTTGGGTAAAGGGCAGTCACAGAGGATCAATTTAATTAAAGTACCCCTAGAGACCCTTCATAAATTTGGAGGTCCATGAGGTAATCATTAAAGATCTTCCCTGTGGGCCAGTAGAGAGCAGTTCCTGGAGGAAATTCCTGACTTAAAGATATCTTCTGTAGGAGATATAACCTGAAAACTAAGAATCAAAAAGATACTAGAACATTACTAGAATTCCACTCAGTCATTGAAAAATTGGTTCAGTTTATCATCATTTCTAATGGCTATAGTGTCTCTCAGAGCAGCGCCACTCGGGTTTGCAGATTTCCATTTGACCTTGTCAGGATCCAAAAGAAGGGGTAGTGTTGACAAATAGAAGGCCTCACTCTTTCAGGTAACTGGTGTAATTGTTCCAAGAGACAGTATCTTTCTATTGCTCTCAGCCTCTCCAGAGGCACAATTGTAATATTGAATTTCCATTGTTGTATAAACCATTTTTTAATTTTTTCCCCGCAGCTACTATTTCTCTTTCTCTCCATCTGTCATTGATTTTAACCCAGACTATTTCACTTCTGGAAGAGACGTTAGGTTCAGCTACTGCGCTGGTGCAGACGGCAGGCAGCAATGCCACTCAAGCCAGCACCTCCGCTGCAGTTCACTCCCGTTCCTACCGAGTAGAGTTGCCTAGGTACAGGTCAGCGGGCTCTCTTGACCACTAGGCAAGACAGCTGCATTTACTGTCAGTCCAGCTTATGCCAGATAGGGTCAAGGCACCCTCCAACCCACAAGGCCCTTAGGAATTCTGGCTCAGAGATTTAAAGGTGTAGTTACATTTTTTTCTTAGGGATCATCCCTATTTCTCCTACCCAGAGTTGTAGCCCTGGTGGCAGGAACACTATCAGTTAGGAAAGAAAAAGAAAAAGAAAAAGTTGAGGTGATATGGGAATAACTGTAGAGAAAATGAGCATCCTGCCCACCACTTCTCTCCCAAATCCCCTCGTAAGCAGAGAACTCTACTGAGTAGGTGCCCTTCCTTGGCTCCTGTCGTGTTGGTGTGAGCACACACTCACGACCGCATGTAAGCCAGCCCTGTATGCATTTATCTCCTTACATTTTAAACATCGAATGATTCCATTGCCCTTACTAATTCTCTATCAAACCCCTACTCTGAGGATCAGCAACATGAAGTTGCCATTTGGTGTGTTAGCTCTTTGCCCACTGTTGGACACTTAGTGGGGACAAAAAGTGTGTCCTTTGGTCTGAAGAAATGTAGCTCAGTGGTCTTACCTGGTACAGCATTTTCTGCTCCATTCAGTTGGATTCATAACAGATGATTAAAAAAACCCATAGGGTGTGACCTACTGTTAAAAGAGAGAGAAAAGGAAATGAGTGTATCTTTCTAGAGAAATAAGGAGAAGAGACTTATTATTTGAGACACCCAAAATAAACACTGACATTGAGAACAGAAGGCCTGAATTCTGGTCCTGTCATTGTCCTCATCCCTTAGCTATCTTTTTACCACCTAAAATTGGATATAGGATCTTGTACAACTTAAAAAGTTCATGGAAATGCTCCTCATTTTATTAATAGTTTTTCCAAATAGTTCAAAAGAAACATTTAAGACTTTCTCAGTTACTTTCTGCTGAAAATCCTTAACAAGGAAACTATTTTTTTATTTCATTATATTATGGGGGTACAGATAACAAGGAAACTATTTTAATCAATTCCTTCCACGTGGGTTTCTGTGGCATTCCTTTTTTGCTCATTAATATGCACCTCAGAACTGACATCAATTGTTAACTTTTCTTGGTAACAGTTTTATGATATAACAGGAAGGGAAAGGAGGTTATTGATTCTGGAGCCAACATCTTGATGATCAATTCAATTCAGTTAGATGTGCATTTGTGAAGCATTATGAGGGTAATAAGCAATATCGTCTTTGGGAATAACACATTACAGTTTTCCACTTATTTGCACACACATGAAGTGTTTGACTGTAGTTTCAGGGTTGCATTAAGAGGAGCTTGAAGACTTGGAGTCTCAGCACTCTCAGGCTGCTCACTCCTGGCCTCTCTTTTCCCATCTGTAAGATGGGCATCACGCTACGTATGTACTTTACCACACACAATTCTCCTGCGGCTCCAGTGAAAATGCAAGCAGGGGAAAGCTGTGCAAACTGTAAAGCTCTGTGTAAACAGAAAGCATTAAAATATTGCAATACTAACAATGAGGAAACAGAAGCTGTGAGATGTTCCTGCTCCTGGTAAAAGTGACCAAGCAGGTAGTGACAGAACTGGACTCCACCATTCTTCCAAAAAGAACTATGCAAGGAGTGGATGTCGGTCATTCTTAATGGCCACAGGGCAGCTGAACTCTCTTGCTTGTGTTTTGAAGACCCCCTTCCTTTCTGAGGCCACCCCTCCTCTCACTTGGAATTCTCATTTCCTTAATTGAAAGTGCTGCTGCCTCTCCTGGTCTCCCCTAAACTGAGGGACAGGCCGTGGCCTGCGCCCCACCAACATGCTGCGTATCTGCCTTGGGTGGGAAGCTAGAGAAATGAAGAGGGGCTGGGCCCACTGGGGCTCCAGGCTGAGAGGGGAAGGAGATGGCGGCTCTCTTGGGAAGTGCGCTGCCCACCCCCAGCAGTGCCAGGTGCCATGCTTGCCCAGTGCCTGGTGACCTGGGCACTGGGCTTTTCCTCTCTGGAGTCATTTGGGTGTTGTACCTGATGGCAGCATTCCCCAATCTTCCTCTCTGGTCCCCTGGAGAGTCTGTGAACTACCCAGTAGCTTTTAAATTAGTGCTTCTCTAATAACAGTCAAAGGAATCTCCGGGAGATTGTGTTGAAAAGTAGATTCAGATTCAGGTGGGAGATTGTGTTGAAAAGTAGATTCAGATTCAGGAGGTCTGGGTGGGTGTGAGATCCTGCATTTCTGACTAGCTCCCAGGTGATGCCACTGCTGGCCTGTGGGCCCCACCTTGCACAGCAAGGTTTTACTGAATTTGTTTCCAGCTTAAACAAACACCTTGACTGACACCAGTAGATTCTGTCTTCTAAAAATTTAGCAAGTATGGGGAGGCAGTATTACACATAAAACATTACCAAAACACACGGAAGAAAGTTTCCTCTTTCTGGAATTATAATATCCTATCATGTTCTGGGGAAAAAAACTGTAAATCATATTTAATTTTTAAAATAAAAAACATAATAAAATGGTGCTGAAGGATATGTTACTGTTGTGTAACGGCCCTAGAGCTAATTGGAGACACAGGAATGTATCATGTAAGGAGATCCTGGGATCACACTGCGAGGTAGTTTCATCTGCAGGTGCGCGGTTAGACTGCGGTAAGGGTGTGAGAAGAGGAATGAGGACTCCCTGGCGATTGACTTTCCTGGAATCTCTTCTTCACACATTCCCTGTCTCAAGTACCTGAGGCAAAGAGATACAGTCTAGCTAGTTGGAAGTCTAGCAGAGCAGTCCTTCCCAAAGCTTGGCAACATTTGTTGACAATAGAGGCATGAGGACTAGTGTCTGAAGTCATCTTGGGCTGCCATAACAAAATACTACAGGCTGGGTTGCTAAAAATATATATTTCTCACATATTTGGATGTTGGGAAGTCCAATAACAATGCATGGGCAGATTCAATTCTTGGTGACAGTACCCTCCCTGGACTGCAGATGGCTGGCTACCATCTCCCTGTGCGCTCATGTGATCTCTTCTGGTGGGAAGAGAGGGGTCTGGTCTTTCTTCCTTGCCTAATAGCA
>CAUYPO010094267.1:0-37199 GCA_963574435.1 Cheirogaleus major
GAAATTAATTGGCCAACTAAAAATATATAGAAAAAATTAGCCAGGCATGGTGGCGCATGCCTGTAGTCCCAGCTACTCGGGAGGCTAAGGCAGAAGGATTGCTTGAGCCCAGGAGTTTGAGGTTGCTGTGAGCTAGGCTGATGCCATGGCACTCTAGCCCAGGCAACAGAGTGAGACTCTGTCTCAAAAAATAAAAAAATAAAATAAATAAAAATAAAAATAACCTAAGATGTAATACATAATACTTCTAAATCAAAATCTAAAACTAATTTTACAAATTTTTCTAAAATGAATTACTCACAAAATTTATCTCAAAGTGCCCGGATTGGCCAGGCACAGTAGCTCACACCTGTAATCCCAGCACTTTTAGGAGGCCCAGGCAGAGGGATCACTTGAGGCCAGGAGTTCAAGACCAGTGTAGACAACAGAGCAAGACCCCATCTCTACAAAAAAATTAGCCTGGCATAGTGGGGCAAACCTGTAATTCCAGCTACTTGAGAGGCTGAAGCAAGAGGACTTCTTGAACCCAGGAGTTCGAGGCTATGTTGAGCTATGATCATACACACTGCACTCCAGCCTGCGTGACAGTGAGAACCTGTCTCAAAAAAAAAAGTATCCTGACTATAATGTAGGTTATCAAAATAAGAACAGCACTGGCTCATCAAATAAACTGTCAGGTGATGCACACATAATACGATTGGTACAACACCAGCTGTTTCTGTCAAAAGATCTATATTCAGAACAATCTACTACTAATTGATGAAAATTAAATTGATAGATGAAAAACTTTCTATTAGGCACACACATGCAATGTTAACTAACTTTGAGACTACACAGGATGCACATGAAGAACTGAGACGCAGGTGTGCTACAAAGCATATGATCAAAACATGATTTTCAACTTTAAATTTTGTCAGAGTTTCTTCTCAAATATTCTAAGGTTCAAAAAATATCCAAGGCTGTAACAGCTGATATTCAAATTTGGAAACCCTGTGATCTGTGATTTCTTTCTTTTCCTTTTTTTTGGAAATGATCAAAGATGTCTTTATAAAGTTTTTTCATGACTTCATTCTAAATACACAGAATAAAAAACGATGTCCGGGCATTTGTGATACCAATTAGACTTTCCTTATACTGTCTCAAAATTTAAAGATCACTTTACCCAGAGGGTATGCAATGCATCATAAAATGGCCTTTTTTAAGGATGGGAGAGGAAGGGTTGGGTAGGATAGCATATTAAATTGTACCATGATAGACATGGAAGACTGTTAGCCAATCTAGATAATTTATATACATTTTGATGACTTAGAAAAACAAAGCAACCATTTGTGACAAGCCTAAGAACATTGACATATTTAACATACTTAGGAACTTTTTTGTGTGTGGTAGGAATTCTCTAATTGTACCATGTGGGCCTTTTGAAAAGTTTCTGTTAAGCTGCTGCTGAACATGACATTCCACCCTAATAAAATACAATGGGGATTGAATTGAGAGTGGATACCTTACCTTATCACACAAAGTATGTCAGTGCAAAATATGGACTAAACTGCTTTCAAGAAAAAAGTTCTTAAAATTGATACAGGATGGAAAAGAGAATTTTCCTTCCTGGTTTGGAGTCCTCCTAACTTAAGGCAGAACCCATCCATTCTAATTTCTGTAGTTAAAAACTTTCTCTTGGCAGGTGCAGTGGCTCACGCCTGTAATCCTAGCACTCTGGGAGGCCAAGGTGGGAGGACTGCTTGAGTTCAGGAGTTCGAGACCAGTCTGAGCAAGAGCAAGACTCCCAGTCGCTACTAAAAATAGAAAAAATTAGCCGAACATGGTGGCACTCGCCTGTAATCCCAGCTACCCAGGAGGTTGAGTCAGGAGGATCTCGTGAATCCAAGAATTAGAGGTTGCAGTTAGCTAGGCTGATGCCACGGCACTCTAACCCGGGTAACAGAGCAAGACTTTGTTTCAGGAAAAAAAAAATCTCTCTCTGCATACTCAGTTTTCTCCTCTGAGTTCAACTGTTGCTGGATTCCTTTGGCATAACTTTGTGCCATGGAGTTAATGATAGACAGGATGAAGTAACACAACATCACAACGACCAACTTGTCAAACATCCAGGACAACCAGTTTTTTCTCTGGGGTGTGCCCATTTCGCTTTTGTGGAGAAGCTTTTGCCACTGATCCTCCAGGTATTCCTGGAATGGCTTCTGCAGAGATGGACTTATGCTAGGGATAGCACCAACAAAAGCTACCATCTGCTCCATTATGTGCTTGCTGAATGTTATTATGACAAAAATTTTCTGGATATGCATTTTAATTATTCCTTTTCCAATCAGGGTGGCACCAAAGAAGGTCCAAAAAGGTACCAGAAAGTGTCCACATGTTATTCCAGCCAGATCATATAGAGGATTTGGAATTTGTATAGTCTCTGCATGTTTCAGCATCTCTTCAAATTTCTGATACTCTTCATCATCTGGTTGAGCACCTGAGAGGCGAGCTGCTCTGGCCATAAAATATGGTGGCAGCTCTCCGACTGCTGTGCCAATACCCCATATGCAGGCTTCAATCCTAACTTCTGAGATGATACTCCACAAACAAATGGCCCCTTCAATGCCCTTTTCATCTGGACAAATAATCTGATCAGGGATAGGATGGTTTGGGGAAATTTACTGAACTGCATTCATAAGCAGCTAGTGTAACTGAGGTTATAGGTGGATTCATTCACACCAAGAAAAGTCATGCCTTAGTAGAACTCAACCCTGTGATTTCTGTAAGACAATTAGATTTCTAGGCCAGGCATGGTGGCTCACTCTTGTAATCCTAGCACTTTGGGAGGCTAAGGTGAGAGGATCACTTGAGACCAAGAGTTTGAGAGCAGCCTGAGCAACACAGAGAGTCTCTGTCTCTACAAAAAACAAAATTTAGCAGGGCATGGTGGCACACACATGTGGTCCCAGCTACTTGGGAGGCTGAGGTAGGGGCATCTCTTGAGCCCAGGAGTTTAGGTTGCAGTGAGCTATGATAATGCCACTGCACTTGAGCCCAGGCAACAGAGCCCCCCCCAACCAAAAAAAAAGACATTCAGATTTCCTTTCACTGACTTTCTTGTTTTAACCAACCATACCAGGTAAATAACCCAAAGAATTTCTTTCTGGAGTATGTCCAAGTTAAATGACTTAGGTTTGGTATGTTGTAAGTAATGCTTATTCTCTTTTATAAAAACATAATATAGAGAACAAGTATTACTTCAATGATCTTAACGGTACTTGAATACAACATTGTATTTTAAAACAGGTCAATATTTTTAAAAGAAGTCCAATTTAGTACTTGTAATAGTATTAAAAGCACCACAAACATCTTTCTCTTTCTCCAGATGTGAATGGTAGCCAACTTCCCCTTCTGTACTCTCTGTACCCTCAAAGTCTCACATGATCCCTTCCAAAAAAAAAAAATTTCTTCCTATCTTCCCGATACAGCAATCAATCACACACTGTCACCAATAAAGCTATCCTTGGTTGGGGGGGGGGGTGCAGCTCACATCTATAATCCTAGGACTTTGGAGGCTGACACAGTAGGCTCACTTGAGGTCAGGAGTTCAAGACCAACCTGGGCAACACAGTGAAACTTTGTCTCTACAAAAAAGAATAAAAATTAGCCAGGCATGGTGGCATACATCTATAGTCCCAGATAATTGGGAGGCTGAGGCAGGAGAATTGCTTGAGCCCAGGATTACAAGGGTACAGTGAGCTACAATCGCACTATTGCACTCCAGTCTGGGCAACAGGTTTTTGAAGAGACCCTGTTTCTTCAAAAAACAAAACAACAACAAAACAAAAAGGTATTCTTAAAGCGAACAAAAACAGAGCTGAACTAAAGGATGCACAGTATCACAAACAGTTGAGGAAGGAGAATGCTCATGCTGCCCGCATTTCTCTACCAACACCCACATAGCTGCAGTCTTTTGACTTCTAATTTGGGTCTCCTTACCTGGAAACAATGAATTGTTTAATACTAAAGGGAGCCTAGAGCTATAACATGTCTGCTTTCCCTCCCATAGGTAAGGTGTTTAAACTCCAAATCAGAGACAGGAAGTCCTAAATATTAGCACAATCTTACTATCTCTTGGAAATTATCTTCCTTTCCATTTCATTCAAAACACAGTTTCAACATTCAGTAGGAATAGATCACAAAATGAAAAGGAAAAAAAACCTATCATATAGTATATCGTTAGTATGCACACAGACGCTAGAAATCTAGATTCTAATTTTTTATTTTTTGAGACAGAGTCTCACTCTGTTGCCTGGGCTAGAGTGCCATGGCATCAGCCTAGCTCACAGCAACCTCAAACTCCTGGGCTCGAACAATCCTTCTGCCTCAGCCTCCTGAGTAGCTGGAACTACAGGCATGCACTACCATGCCCGGCTAATTTTTTCTATATATTTTTAGTTGGCCAATTAATTTCTTTCTATTTTTAGTAGAGACGGGGTCTCGCTCTTGCTCAGGCTGGTTTCAAACTCCTGACCTTGAGCAATCCTCCCACCTTGGCCATCCAGAGTGCTAGGATTACAGGTGTGAGCCACTGCGCCTGGCCTCTTTTTAACTTATTGTCTTTTATAAATATAATATTTTTTATTCTAAAAGTAAAAGTTGGCCGGGCGTGGTGGCTTACGCCTGTAATCCTAGCACTCTGGGAGGCCGAGGCGGGAGGACCACTTGAGCTCAGGAGTTGGAGATCAGCCTGATTGAGAGTGAGACCCGGTCTCTACCAAAAATAGAAAGAAATTAATCAGACAACTAAAAATATATAGAAAAAATTAGCCGGGCATGGTGGCGCATGTCTGTAGTCCCAGCTATTCGGGAGGCTGAGGCAGAAGGATCACTGGAGCCCAGGAGTTTGAGATTGCTGTGAGCTAGGCTGATGCCACAGCACTCTAGCCCAGGCAACAGAGCAACACTCTGTCTCAAAAAAAAAAAAAAAAAGCAAAAGTTGTCAACAGATTAAGACCAGATCTCTTGCATACTTTAATTAACTTTAAAATCAGTAGGAAATTAACAAGGACAAAAGGAAGAAGCATTCTAGTAAATAAGGAAAAACTAAAGAATTTTTCGTCAGTGTACCTAAAGTTTCCCTTGTTCACTTTATGTTATGATAAAATGCATAACAACTGAATTTGAAAAATAAACTTTAATAGAAGTATTTTCTTTGAACGCAAATCTAAATTATTAAAGCTACTTTAAAACACAGCTATTATAATATACATAATATATATTATAATATATATATAATATATTATTAATTATATTATAGTAAAGCTTCTTTATCCATTATTCATCAATCCAACCAGTATTTATCAAGCACTTTCTAGTGCCAGGCATTAGTATGAATATAACCTTAATTTTATAATAGTGGACATTTTTATTTTTACATGTACTAAGCCATGAACTTAGAGCTTAGCATTTTTTTCTTGTAACAACCCTATGAGTAGGTACTATTTTAGTCCCATTTTACAAATGAGAAAAAAAGAAATTAAAAGAGTGTAAAAGAAATTGCCCATGGATAAATAACTGTAACAGACCATGCTGGAAATCCAATCCAGGTCATGATCATACTATTAGGTGTCACCACTCTCTCCATCACTGTTCTACATGCTCACAATGAAACTGGGGAAGATATATATACAAGGCAGGACTGGTTAATGATAAAACTAAAATGCAAGTAAAGTGCATTATGAGTATGGGACACATGGTTGCTGCCTACTAAAAGCTTTCTTAGCAAGAACAAAGTCAAAATAGTTTGATGCCAGTTTAAGTAGTAAAAAAGTATCTAACACATAGATATACTAATCTGTATTAGTAATTACATATTTTAAAATTTAGAAAACATGAGAACTAACATTTAATTTCAGTTCAATTTAAAACCTGTCAGACAGGCCGGGTGTGGTGGCTCACGCCTATAACCCTAGCACTCTGGGAGGCCGAGGCGGGAGGATCCCTAAAGGTCAGGAGTTTGAGACCAGCTTGAGCAAGAGTGAGACCCTGTCTCTACCAAAAATAGAAAGAAATTAATTGGCTAACTAAAAAATATATATAGAAAAATTAGCCGGGCATGGTGGTGCATGCCTGTAGTCCCAGCTACTAGGGAGGCTGAGGCAGGAGGATTGCTTGAGCCCAAAAGTTTGAGGTTGCTGTGAGCTAGGCTGACGCCACGGCACTCACTCTAGCCTGGGCAACAGAGTGAGACTGTGTCTCAAAATAAAATAAAATAAAATAAAATAAAGCATTGTAATGTGGATGTTGATGAGTGAACATCAAATTTTATTTTGTGGCTATCTATATTTACTCCCAAAAGGGCAAACAATGGATCAAGTAGTTATTTGGCTACTGAGAATATCCTTTCTTCGTCCCAGTAGACGAGAACAGAGTTAGGCTCGAGAGAATCAGGCAGAGCAAATAACAGTCTGTTTTAGGACAGCACTTTAACCTCGGTGTAGAAATTCTGTCTCAAAGGATCCTTATGGTCACACCGTTAAGCATAGGAAATGTTGCCTATGTAAACTCAGAGTTAAAAAACAAAGAGGCTTTAGGCACATTTTGAAGGTGATTAGTGACACTGAACCAGCAGACTAATGACTTAGATTTAATACGCTACCCAAAGTTTTTCTCTATAACCTGTCACAGGTAGTTTTCCATTGCTCTGAAGCATAACCTATCAGAGGAGTTACAGAGTGATTTCTCTCAATAGTTCATTCATTCATTCAAGCATTTATGTGATGCTCAATATGTAGTTGACTGTGGTGTTTAGAGATTGACATCTACATTCTCCATGTTCATAGATTTCACTTGAGTTAAGTGGAATACACAAAGAAATGCACCCACAATTGCAATGCCATGAAATAAATGCTAGAATGGAGGTATGCACAAAGGCTCAAGAAACCACAGAGAAGCACAGAAGAGCCCTTTAGGGGAGAGGTCTGCAAAAGCTGGAAAACCCTATGGTGACCTAAGGCATTTCCCTTCCTGATTACCAGCAGTGTAATTAGTGTATCTACAGCTCTTTCCGTAGGGGCTGGTTTATATCCCACCCACCAGGAGCCAGGGCTCCAAAAGCATTATAAATTCATAAAGCCAAAACACATCTAAGAGACAATCTGGTCCAGGGGTTCCCAAACCTGGCAAGGCCCCAGTATCACCTGGTGCCTTGGCCCCAGCCCAGAGATGTGACATGCCTAAAGGTTCTGAAAATGTTCTCTTGCTATGTATGGCTGTTGCAGCTGGCCCATGGACCAGCACTAAGGAATCATTGAATCCAACCACTTCAATTTTCAGAAGGAAAAGTTTAGAGGAAATTCATATCCCTAGAATTAAAATGACTTTAGAAAATCAGTGTCATAGGCACATTAGGACAGCAATGGTGAAACATCTAGCAAAGGAATTTTCAGCCCAAATACTTCCACACAATATTTCCAAGGCTTCTGATGTAATCCATATATAATAGGTATACGGACCATTTTTAAAAAAGAATATAAAGCCAAAACTATATAACAGGTGAGAAAAGTTCAAGAAAATTAGGTTTAGTAAAGGCACTTGTTGCAACTAAGCTGTAAGTTAGCTTTGCTCTTCCTAGCAGGAAAATTATAAAAGAGAACACCAAATTGAAACTCTCATTCTTTAAATAAAGATACCTGATTTATCAGGAAAAAACATTTTTGTCCCTAGCAATACAGTCTAAGGAAAAGCTTAGCCTAGTGCCACGCTTACCATAGACAGTTCACTATTGAATGAACACATAAAAATATGAATACGAGAATTACCGATAAATGTTTTTCTATGGCCATTTCCTACATTAATCTATGAAAGCTAAGAATAGATTAGAAAATAAGGTCTTGGCTTGTTTAGGGATTTGTACAGAAAATGGCAGTAGCATAAGCTAGGTCTATAACTTTCAAGGTAAGGACAAGCCGTCCTCCTGCCAATGAAAAGATACAGCCCTTTATGTAGTGAGGAAGTTTGGGAGGAGAGTGTTATTGTGTGCACGTATGTGTGTATATATAGAGGTAGGTGCAGGAGTGAGCTGGCCTGCCTGAGGCCCCCGGACACACACACTCTGAAGGCTACAGGAGCCCACGTGGGGGCGCATCCTCCATGTCTATAAGGGCTTGAGCCTTCTCAGACCTTATCGCAGTAAGGTCATTATGCATAATTATAATTTATTTCAAATTTTAACACCACCAGAGATTCTGTCTACTTTTCTATTGCCATGTTTATCTCTGGAGGTTAAGATACAACTCTTGTAGGACGCTTTCATGAATATATTTTTTTAAATGAGAATTGCCTTAAAGGAAAGAACTTCATTAAAAATGCATTCCAATGTAGAAGAAAGTGATTCATATAATTTATGAAAATAGAGTAACTTCATAGTTCACATTTCAGCAAACTTGAAAATCTCCAATTTTTCAATAAAAAGGAAATGCAATTTATCTTCTAAGAGTTGAACTTGATAGTTGGAAGCTACTTCTAAAAAAAAATCTCAACAACACTGAATCAAATTTTACACCCAAAACTACTGCTGTCAGTTTTGATATCCAAAATATAACCTGGGTTTGTGATAAAGTCTTTGGAGAATGTGATCCCACTACCTTTTAATTGTAACAAATTTGCATGTCAGGTGTGATTTAGTTCACATTTTTATTAACCGACCAATATTTATGATTGCCATTTTCAGTTTTATTTGCTGTCTTCTACAAAGTAATTTTTCTCTCATTACTGCATTTTAAAATATGGAAATTAGAAGGCTTTACTAAAACTTTCTGAGTCAGCCCTAACAATTGATAAGATCTGTACCTGAGGCAAAATGAAATGTGTGACAGTTTCTAGTAGGGAGGGAGATCTTGTCCAGGCAAGGAATTTTGGGGGATCATTCATCATTTATTTCCCTTAAAAAGGAAAACTTATCAAATAGAGATGTTTGCACTGGGCACATGCCTGACAGAGTTGGCACTCAAAAATGTGAGTTGAATTGAACTGAACTGAAGGAAATCTGCCTGAGTTAGAAAAACAAAAGTGTTAAGAAAGAAACCAGGTCTATGCAAAATGTTGACCTCCTCCCAGCAGTTCAAAGACAAAGCATTTAATTGGGAGAAGCCAGAGGTCCTTGGTTCAGCCTTTCATGAGCCAAAAATCACCTACAGCAGGCAGTAGGCATTCTTAAATGGTGTGCTCTTGCTCTGCAGGGGACATTGGCAATGTCTGGAGACATTTGGGGTTGTAGGAGTAGGAGAAGGTGCTACTCACTGTATCCAGTGAGTAGAAGCCAGATGTGCTGTTAAACATTCCACAATACTCAGGACAGTCCCTTACAACAAGTAATTGTTTGGCACAAAATGACAACAATGCTGAGGTTCATAAACCCCGCCCTACAGCCCAAACTGACAGACAGACGGCCTCTGCTTTCCCACTCCAGAGGCTAATTTTAAACTTATTTTCTAATCTAATTAAGTTATAGAAGAAATTGAGATCACACAGTAAATAATTAAATTTACATACTGGAGTTTTGTTGGCTATATTATTTTTTTCTCTTTTTTTTTTTTATTTCAGCATATTATAGGGGTACAAATATTATGGTTATGTATATTGCCCATGCCCCCCTCCCCCCTCGAGGCAGAGCCTCAAGCATGTCCATCCCCCATACGTTGTACATCTCACTCATTATGTTTGTATATATTATTTTTAATTCTTCTAATATGTGGTAACTTTTAAGACTTTATGTCTATTTCTTAATTTACTAACATTAGACAGCTTCTATTAACTTCTTACTATGTAAGATAAGGAACTTAGCATGCCTGCCCACCTTCACCTCTTGTATTCTCTTCACCTCCAAATTTTTATTACATTATTTTATTTTAGTTCATCAATATTTATTATATTATACTCCCTTCTGAAGCAATATTTAAATCATTAGTGCTTTGTGCATAAATCCACTTTAAACACAGCAAACTATTTATTACAGCACTTATAAAACTGAGATTATTTCAGTGGAACATCCCAAAGAGCCGTTGTGCAACCTGACCACAGAAGGAAACGGAACCCCACACCTTCTCGGGACAGAGGCTGACGGAGCCACACTCAGACTTGACTGCAACTGTATCCTACATCGTCCCTTTGTTCTTATATCTCTCTTGCTTTGAAGCACCTCTTCAAAGATCTCTCCATATCGAGAGAGCAGTAACTTCCTTGAGATCTTTGCACACCTCAAATATCATTTTTGCCTTGTTCTCTGATTTTCTCCTCCTCTTCTTCCTCCTCCTCTTCTTTGTTTCATATTTGGTTGATAATTTGGCTGTCAGTTCAATATCTTTTTCCCCTCAAAACCTTTGAGACATGATTCCATTGCTTATAACATCCAGTTATCCAGTGTGGCTAATGAGATGTGAGACGTGGGCTTTGGGTGGGGGGTGGTCAGTAATCTATCTTGTTCCTCTGAACACTCTTAGGACTTTCTTTTTATTTTTTCATTCAAGTGTAGAAATTTCACCAGGATTTTTTTTTAAGTTAAATTATTCAACACTTTAACTATGTTCCTCTCCACACTGCCTCTATCATTTTTTTCTGGAGCTCTTCATTGGACTTTCTAGATTTATCCTCTGTGACTCTTAACTCTTCTCTCCTATTTCCCATTCTGATCTCTTTGCTCTCTGCCACGGGAAGTTTCCACGACTTTAATTCTAGTTCACCCACTCAAGGTTTATCCATATCTGTTCAGCCTTCCTGACTTTTTATTTTGTCGGTTATATATTTCATTTCTAAGAATTCTTCTTTCTTGTTCCCCAGTTGATCTTCCTTCATAGCAACTTGCTTTTATTTTTAGGATGCAGTCTCTTCTTGAATCTCTGAGAATACCAATTGAGAATTTTAAAAATTACAATTAGTCTTTGCATCACTGCCTTCCTCCAACATAAGCAGTTCTGTTTTCTCTTTGTCCTTTTTTGTTTGTTTGTTTTAATGATTTCTCTTAAGTGTCTGGTGATTTGGTGTCTATGTCTATTCATGAGTGGAAGATCATGTTAATTAATGTGAACACCTGGATTGGGTCTTCTCCGTGGCTTTTTGGGTCTCTCCCTCTAACAGAGCCCCTTCTGTAGTGGGAGTGCTGATCACAAGTTCTCCTGGGGGAAGGCACCGTGTTGACTGCCTAGGACGTGTGGACTGTTCATCCACGTGTCCCACCCTTCTCAAGCTCAGGCATATGACCCAAGAAAATCAGGCTCACTCAACCAGGACATGACATCTTAAATGAAGTGAAGCAAGGATTGGAGAGGGACAAAAAACAAAACAAAAACGTTGGCAATTATTTATCATCTGGGCTAATTGATAATCTCCTGATACCTAGACCCTGGATTTTGTTCTAGACATGACTGATTCTCTAACCTGTTCTGGGAGCTTGCCTATCATAATGAATTTCTTCCCTGCTTAAGTTAGTCAGAGTCCATTTCTGTTGCTTGCATACAAAGAACCTAAGCTGATACAAAGTAGAAAGGAAAATTGCCATTTGTTAAGCTAATGCTATGTGTCAGGCATTTGACATTTTTGTATGTAATCAGCATAACCCTTTGAGATAGCTATTCTTACCATTATTTTATGAGGAAAGAAACTGAAATTTAGTAAATTTAGTAGCTTACCCAAGACGCCAGAGAATCACCAGAATCCAAGTCAGTCTCACACCAAAACCTATGCTTTTTCCTCCACTTTGAAGTATTCATGGAGCATTAAGGATACAGGCAGGGCTGCAGTTGGGAGTATGTAATAAATATTGGATGAGAGATTTAAGGCTGGGAAAGCCAGGAAGAGGAATTTAGACTCACTGTGCTAAGAAAAAGAGAATCACAACCCAATCTCATTCTTAATAGTGGAGAGGCGTAGTAAATCAAAGGAGAATTTAAGAAAGATGATTCTGCGATACGGGGGATGAATTGAGAAGGCTCATGCAGGGATGAGACACACCAGTAGGAGGCTGTGGTAGTGATGAAATGGCTGGGGATGGAGAGAGACAGTTTACAGAGGGATTTGGAAGGAAATTTCTTAGGATTTTGTGACTGAATGGATATTATAGGGGATGAGGAATGATGAGCCAAAAATGACTACAAGATTTCCAGTTGCAAGAAGGAAAGCTGAGGGAATGTATGTACTTGCCTCCCTGCCAAAATCCCAATGAAACAAGCTAGGAATGCGAAAACAAGAATGAATGCACAGAGTCTACAAAATCTGAGAATGTCTGGAAGATACAAAGAAGAGTGAATCAGAATGATGGAAAAGCCAAGCGTGCTGAACAGCCTGTAACCAAGCAGAACAGCACCTGAGCAGGACACTGAGGTTAATGCTCCCTCCTGTGAATGTCCTTCCCACCACCAGGCTTGCAGCAGGAGATGTGAGTGAAGCAGGCACCAGGGTAGCTCCCAGGAGATTGCAACATCCTCCTCTGAGCACAGAGTGTTGGGGTTCTGAATGCTCACCCCCCTTGCCCACAGGCTTCATTCACTCGGGATCTCTTAGTAACTTCTCTGCCATGGAAGCCTTCTATTCACAGTGCTAGACCTACAAAGAGGAGGAAGGCAGTCCCCTAGCTACCCACTGTGTTTCAAAAACAATTAACATAATACAAACTTGGGGGGGAGGGAAGGGTATAAGTTCACAGGTATGGGGTAGGTTTTTAAAAATTAATGTAATTGTACATATAATTTTATGCTCAACAAATTTGAAGATATACAACAATGCATAATTTTCTTTAAAATTAATAAAAGTGATTCAATAAGCATTGAAGAAAAAAATATGAATGGGTAAGTGGCTACCCATAAAGGTAATTTATAAACGACTTCCTCTCTCAAAACAAAAAAGCTCAAATTGCTTAGCATGACTCCCAACAAACTGCTAGGGGAAAAACAATTGTCAAGAATTTTAACTTCTCCCAGGACTGAAGGAGAAAAAATTAGAAGTCTTTCTAATTATGATCCTAGCATAATCTGGATGCAAAAACCTGGCATAATTTGCTGTAGCCATGTTTCATTTATGAATGTAATCAGTGTTCCTAAATAAAATAATAAAAGCATATATGTAAAATAAATGAAAATAGTAAATAAGTAGTCAATAAAAATAATAAACTTTATAATTGGTAAAGTTTATGTTAAAGTTAGCAACAAAAATGCTTAATTTCAGTTTTATTCAATAATATTTTGAAGGTTCTATCCAGTTTACTAGAATAATACATTTTAATGAGATAAAATGTTCAATAAAGAGTCAGATAAAAGATTATTTGAAGATGATATGATTGTCTAAACATAAAATCCAGGAGAATCAAATAAAAATTATGAAAACTGATACTCCAGTTTAAAAATAGAACAGATACAAACATAAATATATAAAACTAAATAGCTTTCCTTATATTCCAGCAAAAACCAATTTTAAAACATTAAGCATAAAAAAGATATCCATAACAACCCCATAATATACAAAATATCCAGGAATAATAAACCAAAGAACAATTGTGTAAGAACAATATTATAAAAAAGCTGTAAAAAATTTAAAGACTATAAAAAAAGACAATTGAAAAATGAGAAACTGTTTAAAAAGGCAATTCATAAAATAAGAAATATAAATAGTTATTAAATATGAAAACAGACTTTACATTCCCAAAAGGCAATATAGTATACAATACATTTTAAAAACAATGAAGTGTTTTCCTGTAATAGAGTGGCAAAGTTTTTTAAAAAATATCAATGTTTAGTTAGGAATACAAGCATGTACATACACTGTGAGTAGTACCATACACTGGTGCAATCATTTAGGAAAATATATTTATCAAAATTCAAACTGTACATTCTCAGCATTTTCAATTCTAGGAATTCATTTTAAAGATATAGCTACATTAAAGAATTCAAACTAGTCAAAATATTAATTAAGGACTGGTTAAATATATTATGGCACATCAATGCCATGAAATACTACAAACCCTTAAAAACACAAGTTCCTCTGTATCGTATCAAAGTGGCCAAAAAAGTGGCTTTTTTATTCCATTAAAAGAGCATGTTATAGAACATCATATTGTGCATCATATCATTATGATAAAAACACACATATCCATACTATCTGGAAAGATATACATTAAACTATTAATAGTGATTAGCCCTGAGTGTGAGGTGGCAGAAAATAGATGGGATTTAAATAGAAATATTATCAAGCTTGAAGCTCTGACTTGGGGGGGGGGGCATGGGCAATATACGTAACCTTAACATTTGTACCCCCAATAATATGCTGAAATAAAAAAATAAAATAAATAAATAAATAGAAATCTTAGGTTGGGTTCCCCAGAAGCAGACACTGAGACAAGTATTAATATTTGAGTGCAAATGATTTATAACAAAAGCACTTCCAGGGAAGTCTGGCAAGAGAGTGGGGCAGCAGGTGAGAGAGTAGAGGAAAGCCATAGAAGTGTGTGATTGCAGGCAGAGTCCCACAAAGGGTAGCTTCAGTCTGTTCCCGCAGGGGCACCCCATAGTATCTGTCACACCTCAGAGCTGTTCAGACAGCAGGCAAGGGAGCTGGGCTTTTCACGATCTGACACCTGTCAGCCATTAGTCAAGATCTTTCCAGGGGAAGTGAACCGCACCTGTACCTCTGAGTGCATTCTGGCAGGGCACATCCCCAAAAGGGATTTGGGTGGAGAACCAACAACAACATCCACTACTATATGTGGCCTTTACAATAAAAAATGCATACTAAGAAAGAGAAAGACAGTAAGACAGTATGCTACTAGTAAAGCAAAATTATATATTAACACTCTCAAATTCTGCACAAATCTGGGCACCTACTAGATAGTCTCCTACGCCCGCCAGCTCCTTCTCATATTCCCACTTGTCCATTAGAAAAGTAGGATTAAGTGGCCCTTGAACCCATTCTTTCTCTCTTCTTTTTATCTTTTCCATCTGGAGTGATAAAGGTGAGATTCGAAGAAATTAGAGAGAGCTTTCAAAACCTCTACTGATCCTAACTAGAGACACATTACTCAGCTACCAACTTAGTGTGAAAACTGCATAAAAGCTAGGACACTTTGCAACTAGACTCTGTGAGGTTAAATTCTAAATAGAATTCTAGATTAAGGAACACACTCCAAGAAAATCTATTTGTTCTACTTAACCTGTTTAACTTTATGGCAAAACTTATTTCAAAAATCTCTAAATGAATGAGTTGAGGTTTCTATGTCAGTGGTAGCTGAGCAGAATGGGAAGTTTCCTAGAAATGTCCCTCAAGCCCATCATTCTGAGTGTCAATGATGAGTATCTAGAAAGATGGCACTCATCATCAACCCCACGATCTTCGACAAATGAATGCTGCCATGAATTAAGGGCTGAACTGGGTGGACAATCCAAGTTTTACCATTTGTGCGATCTATAATCTGTCTTTGGTGCTTTTGTTGCTTCACCTGTAAAATGGATCCAATAATTATTGCTCTACTTACTTTTCAGAGCTGATGTGCAAAGAGGAACCATGACATCACATATGTGAAAGAATTTTGTAAACCATGTAGTGCTTTACATCAAGTCCCTTGTCTTAGCACAAAGACTCCAGACATTAAAAAGGGGGAGGTAGGTGGTGACTTCAAGATCTGAATCCATCAGTGCTGGAAGGCACTCGATCAGGAAAGATGTGTGTGGCTTTAGACATGTTGACGGTAAGTTGGTAGCAAAACATCCAAGTCATAATAAGCAGTAAATTATAGAAACATGGGCTTGGAGCCGGGGCAATGGGGTAGGAACTGAGGCACAAATTTGAGAGTCGTCAACTCAGGAGAAATAGGTGAATTTGAGACAATAGAAAACAAACTTTGAAAACTTCTCCTTTTCCATTTCCATTGCCATATTCCTTAATCCACTCCCAAATGTCTCCTGTTCGGACTATCCAAATGCAAAACTTTATTCATAAATATTATTATCACTACTATAAAATGTTAAATGGTTCCTTACAGTCCCTATTTGTTTACTGTATACATTATCCACTGAAAAGATCATACAGATTCTCATACTCATCAACCACTTTCACTAGTTAAACCTACACACACAGATGAGGAATAGAATTCTGGAAGACAAATAACATGAGTTTTTAACAACCATATAAATTATACATGTGGTCTTTCCCTTTGAATAATCTATACCATTTCTTAACTTCCTGTTTTGAGTGAATAAATATACATGCTATATAACTTAAGGTAAAATTGATGAGATTTAAAAATTGTCACTATATATGATAATGCTTGAACATCATAATCTTGCATATTCTTGCATGAAGAGATTTACATAAATATTTTCACGACCTTAGAATCACTTAATTTGGCCCCCAAACAGCAACATCACAAAGTCAAGGTTCATCTGTAGAGACATTTATGGTGTTTACGGTTGGACTGCACCCCAGGATCAGTTTGTCTGTTTCCCTTGGATTTTCTCCTAAGGTTAGGACTATTGGTGATTTTCTCCATCTTTGATAGGTTTCACAGGACAGTTTTTTTGTCGGTTTTATCTAGAAATTTTTGTAACATTTACATTGAATTCTTGAAACCTGTGAAGTTAGTTTAAAGTATTTCTAATTTAAATAGGCTATATTCTACTGGGGCATACGAAAGTCACTTGCTAGTTTTCTGTTGAAGAACAGTATTAAGTTGCAATGTTGCTTATTTTAATAATTAGAATTTAACTGAGAATCAATTTGTTTTCTGTTTAAATTGAAGCAATGACTAGATGTTGGTAGTTTACAATTTAAAAAATGGCACAGAGGGGGGAAAACCCTGAATGCACCATTTTAATTTAAATTTTATTGATTTTGCTGATTATATGTGTTAAATAAGTGCTCATCAATTCCCTGTGCCTAGTTTCACTAAATTTTCCTTTTCCATAAGTGAAGATAACAGTAATCAGTCTCTTAGTGTTTTAAATTTACCTCTAAGTATATGTATCATTTGTGATATGGTTAACAGCATAAAATGCATGTAAAATTTATATTTAAAACAATTATGTTTGCATGCAAGATATATTTTAAATTTTTCAGTAACTAAAGATGAAAATCATAAAAAGAAAAAATCCAGAATCACTGTTATAATACATGGGAAAAAGGAAAGAGATGTTAGAAATAATTTTTCATCTAATTTGTCATTAATGACTTTATTTTATAGATGAGGGGTCTGAGGCTGTTAAATGATCTGTCCAAGATACATACACTCACACAGGCACGCGCACACACACAAACACACACTCACTCATATGGTTGAACAGTTCTATTTTGTTTACTGCTGTTTCCAACATGCTTGTTATAGCCTCAGTGTAAAGTCAGGGTCAAAAGAGATGGTCAGAAAATATTTGTTGAATGTTCAATTTATTTAGAAACAGAACCCAAGTCTTTGACACCAAATTCATTGTTCTTTCCAATACATGGATGGAAACATTTAAAATGTCCTTCTCTATTTTCTATTCTTACTGGGAGAACAGAATGTGATAAAATGTGTAAAAGAAACTTGAAAATGGGTAAGTATATGCAAATAAAAGACAGCATTATTACCATTGCAATTTAAGCTTATAAAATGAACCACCTCTCTTACCATAGATTCATATATTTAAGAAGGGAAAATTGACAAGAATAGAAATTTTAGTATATGTGCTGCCGAAATGAGCCCAAGAATGGCCATTTTAAAAACAACTATTTGAACTTCTTGAATGATCAGAGTAGGAAAAAGAAAAATATTTCCTACAGCATTTGCGTTTAAATAATGGAACTTTCATTTTTAATGATAGTTCTACAAAGAAACATAATTCCTTATTATATACTGATCTCACAGCATAATGAACCAAATATTTGTTTGAGAGATTTTATCTAGATTTTCATAAATTAAAAATAATATGGAACTTTTCAGTCAGTAATATCTGAAAATTCTTTCTATAATATGAAAACCTATACTGTAAATTGCTTTAAATCCCTTTTTTATTGAGCAGGGTTCTCAAATAAAGAATGATGCTGTTGTCAACACCACTGGTCATATCACAAGTAATAAAAAATTTAAATAGCTTGTTAGTAAATAAAGACTTACAAAAATACTGACCAGAGCATCTGAATTGGGCACAATGCAAAACACTCATGGTGAAATAAGGTTACAAAATCTTATGGCAGTTAAAAAAAATAGGTTAATTTGGAAAATATTATTTAAAATAATTGAAACGTATCACAACTTAAATTAATACCATTGTGCAAGTCAAAACTATAAGGTTTTGCCTGTTAATTTAGTTATCAAGTCAATAATATAGAAATTAGTTTGTTAAATCACCATTCTGTATACTATAAGGATGCCTAGAAAGTAACCCCGCATGGGTGAGTGCTCAAAATCATTTGGACAAATTTTTTAAAGCAGCTTTAAAATAATTGACTCCCAAATCAAGATATTAAATGCCAGCTTCTAACCGGCAATAATGCTTATGGCTAAGATAGAAATGAGATTCTTTACAGAAACGCTGACACAGCCTTAACTGTCGGCACTTGAGTGTGCAGCTATAATTCTTTTCTCAAATCTTACCCAGCAAAGCTTCAGGTAAAGGAGTCCACTGAATGTGTAAACAGTAAGAGACAGTCCTAGAGCTTTTACAAAATCACGAACCCGTGACACATTTGTATTTATCTTTGATTGCTACCACTAAATGACTAAATCATTCAAGATGTATTGATTAGCTCTTTAATAGATAAAAGGTGGGCAATGTATATAAAAAAAAATCAACATTTCTTAATTTATTCGATTTGCAAGAACTACACATTTTAAGCTGACAATGTAAACCTCTAAAAGGTTTTTCAAAAAAGCTTCTGCCTTATTTAGCATTCTGACCACTAATCAGAAACAATAAAAAAAAAAGAAAATAAATTTAAAATATAGCACAGAGATTAAGAAAGCTTTCCTTTTCCATTTGGAAATCTATTAAACCATAAAATAATTTTCCAAGAGGAGTCAGTTTCCTGTGTTGCCATTTAAAACTGGACCAGATAACATAATCTTAGAATAGGCCAAGTGAACACAACTTTTACTGGAAGGTGGGTGTCTGGAACAGAGGACTGAATTGTCTAATCCTAATTCTCATTTTAAAAAATGTCTAAGATGAGGTCGCTCATAATGAGAAGGTAATTTTAAAGCTCAGCCAATTGAAGTCATAACCATGATATAGCGGTATTTTTCTCCTCCGCATTGTTATCTAGCCAACACAGGACTATTGATCCTATACTGGGAAACACTGTTTTGATGTTTATTGATTAAGCTGTATGAGAGAAATTGTGATTTTTGAATGGAAGATAGTCATGAGTTATCACTTCTTGTAAATACAGGGCAGTGAATAAATGTGAAAATCACACTAAACAAATACTAAAATTATTAATTTGTTAAGATAAACATAAATGCCCCTGATAAGTTATGTGAGACAATCCTATATAACAAGGATGAACTTAAATTTTTACCATTTTCCATCACAAGTATTCTGATGTTATAGGATTCTAAAAATTTGCTAACTTACATCACTTTTAGCTTATATTTTATTTTATAAACTCAGCATTGTATCACAGGAAAACAAGTTGAAATGTGTCCCAAACATTTTTTTAAATCATCACTAAATGTTATCTTAAACTCTAGCTAATCATCCATTTAAATTAAAATTTCATCTTTTTACAATCTGCATTTTACTTAAAGGCAAAAATCACACTTACTACTAGTTACAAATTATCATGCAAATCTGTAAGAAGCTGACATCTGTGAAGTCTTTACTTTGTATCATGTCATGAAACACTCATTTTGTTGTAATATTCATTTCATATGCTAATTTTTTCTTCATTAGAATGGCAGAAAAGAAATAACATACTATTAATATTCTTATAAAGAATATGTTGCTGAATAAGAATTTTTTTAAAATACTTTCAAGACGGATATTTAAAATTTGCAAATGCTTAGTAATCCTATTAATTAGGTACAGGAACCTGTCTGTTAAAAGCACTAGACACAGGCCAGAAAAACTGAGGAAGAACAGGTAACGTATACACATTCTTCACAGGCTACCTAAAATATTTATCAAATTCAGCTTATTACTTTCTTAAAAGTTTAAATATCACAAAAATAAGTAAAAAAAAAATTCTACTTCTTGTGACAGTATCATGTGGTTAGTGACTTATTTGGGCTAAACTTCCTATGATTGCTTCCAGATGAAACAGGCAATTTTCAAATAATTAAATTTTCAATATGCCCAAATGAATCCACTACTCATTTAAAATATTTAGCATTTTAAAAAAGCATATTGTTCAGGCTTGGCAGTGAAGATGGAAAAGTAAAATCCAATTCCAACACGATAATGCAACTCCATTCTTCAACCCCCACAAATTTTTCAAAAAGACGTGTTTTTTTTCTTTCTTTCTTTCTTTTTTTTTTTTGCTTTATATCAGCAGAGGGCAGATCTTTTGAGTACCTATGGTTCCTAGGAAAGCAAAAGGCTAGTTTCAAATCTAGAAAACATTTTATCAACTTGCTGTTAGGATTTAACAAAGAAGTTCAATATCAGCTGAAAGAGAGGTAGAACAAAACCATGAGCCATCCAAAGGAGCAAATTATAATCTGTCCTTTCAGATACCTGCTGGGGTGGGGCCTTGTGGTAGGATTGGGGAATGTTTCAATTTAGATCTACCATGCCTAGCCACTCTGTTTTCCTTTCACATCCTAACCCCCCTTGTGCTATAAGGCTGGCAAGGGCTCTAAGAATGTGGAGAATGTAAACAGCCTTTTATTGTCCAAAAGGATGGCAGTGTAAGGAATGTGTGCTTATCACAGGGCTGCAGCTCCCACCTCACTTACCATGATAAAGTGCTCCAGGAAAAAAACATTACAACCTAAGCACAATCCAAAAATGGATTAGAATTGGACATAAGCTCCCTTAAAAACTAATCAATTAATCCATGCTGTAATGTTAGAATCTAGTTCTTAAGGAGGGTGTATAATCCCTTCAAGATGTATTTCCTATTCCCTACAGACTATGGTAGCGTAGAAAAAAAAAATCTAACATTTCCAATATAGCAGCTTATAGGAGAACTTTTCCCCAACACATGCCAAAATATATTTCCTCATCTGTTTAAGAGTCTAAGACAGTGTTTATGGAGCAGATACACAGTTCATGATCATTAAATGCAAAATTAATGAACTAAGATTCATGAAGATCTTCTGAAGACCCTATATAAGTACCTTTTTTCCCCAGGCTCTTCCTTTACACCTGCCACATAAATGCCGCTTTGTTTGATCACCTCTTATTAGAATCCAGACCAAATTTTTTTTAAGCAATTGATACTAAGGATCAATGTGGTATATATTTGAGATTTATAATGCCTAAGATGTAAAATTTATTTTAACATGCAGTATTGTAGCCAGTATGTGCTAGCTCATTCAAGGACGTTTGAGAAAATCACTGCATTTTCTTCTTGATGCCATTGAAGAATTTCTGAGTTAACACTGTGGAAGTGAAGCTAATCTCTGCTGTAACAAGAATAGACAACCGGCCCTTCAGTGGCCTCTCCCCTTCTACCTTTTAGAGTCTCTTTCACCCTCAAAACTTGCAAAGTGCCTCAGGTTCTACAATATCATAGAGAAACTTTCATAAGTTACTTGATTTTCCCTCTAAAAAGAAGAGAGGGAAGGAGGGGGAGAGAGGGGAAGAGAGAAATAGAGACAGAGAGAGACTGTCATTTTTACCTAAGTGGTTGGGCAAAGTCTTAAGTATGAGGACCAAAGAAACCCTGGCATCAGGAGAAAGCCCTCTTAATAGCACCGCATCAAGAAAGGTGCCAAGTGACCAGGAGAAATTCATCACATAGGCGGACAAAGCCAAAGCATTTCCTGTCTATAATTTTACTTTAAAAGTTTCTTCTGGAAGGTCTTACTTTGGATCTCCCTTAAATATAATTCACTAGCAATGCATACAGTTCATAGGTATATACCGAGAGCAGGAGAGTGTGGCACCTGGCGGGGAGAGCTGAGAGAGTCACAACGCGCACCCTGAACCACCTTTGAATACCCTTCAAGCTCCTCTGTGCCCCGAGCGGTCCAGACCAGGCGGGAGAGGTCTCCCGGAAAAGACTGCTCACAGATGCCCAGGAGGGGTCTCCTCGTGGAGTTGGGCGTGAAAGTTACATCCTGCGTCTCCAACTGGCAGAAACCCCTATCCCAGTCCCCAGCGCCAGACGGAAAACGAAGAGAAACCCAAGCTGTCCCTAAAATCGGTCGTTTGCCTAAGTTTTTCCCCAGGAAGGCGCCACTACCTGGCCCTGCGAACGCGGATGCACGATGCTCTGCTTTGGAAGAAGTGTTTGTGGGCATCTGAGCAAAACACCACGTGAAAAATATAAACCACCAAAAAGGTGTTTCAGCCTATCCTCATCAGATCCATCTACTCCCATCCTCTCATCGACCGCTTATCAATAAACCTCTTCCTTCTCTCGCACCTTCTTCCCCGCTCCCTTCTGCCTACTTTACCTAAGCCCTCAAGTCCCAATCCTTGCTGCGCCCTTGACCGCCTCTAGGTCCCTCTATTCCATTCCTCACTTCTCCCCGTTCAACCTCTAAGGCAACCCCAAACTCCTTCCACTCCGCGCGCCCCTAGACCCACTTCCCGAGCAGCCCCGGGCTCAGCTTCCGAGTCGGCCGCCGGCGCGGTTTTCCCGCCGAAACGCGTCCCCAGCGCGTGGGGCGGCGCGGCGGGCCGGGCACTCACCAGCTGCAGCAAGCCGGGGACCACCACGAGGGGCAGCGGCCGCAGGCGCATGGTGCCGGCTGGCGCGGCTTCTCACGAGCTGCGCGCCCTCGCCTGCCTCTCGCGCATCTCCACTTCGGGGGGCAGGACTGAGGATGCCAGGGACGCGGCGCGGCGCTTCCCTCCTGGAATCCGAGCGCAGGCAGCGCCGCGCCGCTCGGGCCGGTGGGCGGGAGGGGCAGGGGGAGGGCGGGCGGACGGGAGGTGCCTCTCCGGGCCCCCGCGCGCCCTTCCTCGGAGGGGGCCGGAAAGGAGTGTGCGGGGCCGCTCGCGCTCGGGCACGCAGTGCGGGCTCCGGCCGCGCCCGGGACTTCGGCGTGAGCCGCGACTCGGGGTGAGAGCTGGGGGCGCCCGCGGGCCAGAGGCGGCGGCTCGGGCGCTTTGGTGCCGGGTTCCCGCGCGAGGCTGCTCTCCGGATCCGATCCCGCCGGGTGGCTGCCTGGCGGAGCTGAGCGCGCCTGGCCAGCCGAGCCCCGGAGCCCCGCGAGGCCGGGTGCCTCTTCCTGCCCCCGCCCAGCGGAGGGCCGGTCCGGGCGGCTCGGCGATGCCAGGCGCCTTGCACACTGACTGGCTCTCGCTTCGACAGGGGAGGTTGGGGGTGGAGCGGGGCGGGGGGAGAAAGGGTTCTCCCTGGGTGGATGCAGGGAGTGCGCCCGGAGAGCGCCCAGGGGAGTTTAGAGCGGAAGGCGATGGCAGGGTCCTGGGGCGGGGCGTGGGGACTGCCAACAGGATAGGCTGGAGCGCGGAGCTGTGGCGGGAGCCCAGGACGCCCGGGAGAGCGCCCGACGCCGCAGCGGCGCCGAGCTCGTAGAGCCACGGGCAAGGGGTGCAAAGTGTGCTTGGTACTGCTGGGAGGATTTCTGGGGTTGAGAAGTAATGGGGACTTCCAGGGACCAGCGGCAAGGCTGTGAGAAACGGAACTAGGTGTAGAGGTCCCGCTTAGTCTGGTTTGGGGATGGTATAGACTGCTAGGTGTCCTGAAGAGCGACGGAATTGCGCAGCGGAGACCTTCTCCCCTAGTGTTGGAGAAGCGGAATAAAGACGAGAGACCCCTTCGCAGCCTCCCACTCAGGAAGTCTTGGAGAAGGGTATTTGCGAGGCCAGGCGAGGCTGTAGACCTAACACCCGTGAGCCTCGACCTCCGATTTAAGTCTCCATTGGAGAGATCCTTGAACCTTCACCTTTAACTATCTTTGTGCTGGACACTCAAGCGCAAAAGTCAAAGGCCGTGGGGCTCGCAGATCCGCACTACGTTTAAGGGGTATAAGAATTTAGGCATCATCCATCAACCCCTTTATTGAACAGTTGGGAAATCTAAGGTCCAGAGAGCTAAACTCACTTCTCCAAGGATGAGACGCTGTGCAGCTGCTCCAACAGAATAGGCGAGACAAGGCTAGTTCCTACATCTATTATAGAAACGCAAAGCTCTTACAGAAGAAAAACATGTGGAGGCAAGGGAGTAGAATTGCAATTGATTTCCAGGCTTTAAAGAATGAAACACAACAAAAAGTGCAGTTTAGATTGCAATTTTAGGACAAAAAAGTTTCTTTTTCCTCTTCTTACTACCCTCACCCCAAAATAGAAAATGAAGGAGATGGGGTGGGGGGGTTGTTAAGTCTTTTAGTGGTCCAGGACCACATTTGAAGCAGAGCAGACTTGGGCCTAGGTTTCAAAGGCAGGAGGATTGATTTATGCAGGGCAAAGTCTTACTCTTCCTTTCACTGGGTGCCAAGATCATGCATCTAGATGAGGAGGGAGGTTATTCCAGAGTGTTCTGGAATCCCAGTATGAATTTGAGAGTATGTTGTCCCTGAGGCTGCAGGTGGGTTTCTCTCCAATGCAGCTCCATTCCATGGAGGGAGGGAGTGAGGCAAGCAAGGCCATGCAGCCTCCTAACCCCTTGCCAAGCCTGACTGGGGGTTCTGTGGCACTCTGGCTCTGTCCCACTTCTGCTTGTCTTCAGACTCTTCCTTTGCCTTTCAGTGGACTCAAAAACAAACAAAATCACCATTTGCAAAGCTAAATCCATAACTCATCCTCTCTGCCCTTCACTCCCAGAAAAAATTTTCTCTCTTTATCAAAGCTTGGAGTTCCATCACTTCTAGAAAATTATTCTGTCCTAGAAGCATAAATAAAAAGATTTCATCAATTGAAAGGGTCTCTACTGGCTGATCTTGCCCAACTTTGGGGCCCTGGATAGTGCTGTATGTTATTTACAAACCCCATTTGGAAACAAAAAGGACTTAGCTGTGAAGGGTGTAGCAGAGGAGAGGAATCCCTTTCTGAGGAGGTGCAGCTGGAAGGAGAAGGAAGCAAACTGCTTTGCAAGAGGCATCGTTTCATTTAGACTCAGTGTCTCTGCCTGGGCCTCAGCAGACTCATCTATAGAATCGGAAGGTGAGATCCCTTCTCCATTTAGTGGTTTGCAATTCTGTTATCACTAACTCTCTAAATGAAGAGGGCATGATCGAAACACATGATCAAAATAAATTAAGTGGTTTAATTACTGAAATACTTTTTCCCTTCAAAATTTGTTCATCTTTCTTAAGTCATTTCTGTGATTTTGGGAAACTTGTATATAAAGTTTGAAAGTAGCACCAAAACTTGGATATGTGCCCTTGTAACACTGAGTATTCTCACGAAGGAGCACGCCAAGTTAAAAGCTAAGGGACATGTGAGAACTTGCATGTCCCAGTGACCAGGCTGTGTAAAAGAGAAGTACCAAGGACCCCACTGACCTAAATCTGGTATCACTCTATTTATAAAGTGACGACTGATCTTAATGATTTCCCCAAATTTTGCTGTGTAAACTACAGGAAAGTGAAAGGGAGGAAGGGAGGGAGAGAGGAAAGAAGGAAGGAAGGGAAGGAGGAAAAAAGGGTGGAAGGCAGAAAATACATTTAATACATTTTCCTCCAAAAGCACGCAGTCAGGAAAACATGCAATAGACAAAACACAGTAGACAATATAGGAAAATATATGTAAGCGCTGCTTAGTACAGTTGGAGAAAGAAAAGATCATTGTAGGCCAGCATGAGTGCTTCTTGGAGAGATGAAATGTGAGTTGGCTCAGATTCCAAGAATTGCCAAGACTAGCCTATGTGGGAGAAAATGAGGGAGGCGGTTGCACATGGGAGGAACTGCGTGAGCAAAGGCAGAGCAGAGGCCTCCACAAGGCATCCTTGAAGGATGGACAATAAGCAGCAGACCAGACTGGATGGAATAAATGCATTGGGGAAAACTGAGAAGTGGTAAGTCAACAGTCACAGTATAGAGATCTGGGAGTGCCATTTAGACTTAGTGCAGGAAATATGGAGTCTTAAACCTTTTTTGGAGCAGCCAAGTCATACATCAAGAGGCATAAAGATACATGCAGTGGGCATATGCAGGATGGTCTTAAGGAGGAGGTAGCGTGAGGAGATGGTCATGGTAGTTGGAAAGGAAGGAATGGAGAGAGGTGGGTCCAAGAACTATTGTAAAGGGACAGTGAACTGAACTCGGGGTTTGAATATTTTAAAACTTTCCTGGCATATTAGAGGAATTGTTTTTTAAACATCACCATTTTCTTTCTCTTCAGTGTCAGCTGAACAACTAGAGAATCAGATCATTGCTTTCTCATTTTGCAAGGGTGATTTTCACAGTGTGAGAGGAATGAGAATGGTCTTTTCACAAAGACCTGTAGCAGAATGTGTAACCCTCCAAATTTTACTGCCACACGATTCCATTGTAGTCTTTTAAAAAGGCAACTTGTAGGGATATGTTCAATGCTTTCTGAGCAAATTTGTCAACTTGTAGCTCATCCAGACTATTAGCTTCTTTTCGTGCTTCTCCTCTGTACTTAACTTTCTCATCCGTTACTGTTCATTAGCATCATTGCTGGAGGTGGATGAGAAAATAGTGTGGCATTTCAGAGTCGCAGTGGATATTAGATATTATCCAGTTGTTTCACTTTACATTTAAGGAAACAGAGGCTTGGAAGGTTATATGATTTGCTTTCAGGTCATCCAGAGAGGCATGGGCAAATCTGTGACTTGATTCAAGGCCCTGAGAGCCCTTAATGCACTGTTCTTTTCGGTTTATCACACTGCCTCAGGTATTTTTCAACTGGCCCACAGTTATAAAAGTTTTGATGTAGTGAACACATGAACCGCTAGCTAATAAGAGATGTGGGAATGATCTGTGGATGCTAAAAGCCACAGTGTCTATCTTATTATTAGAAAAATTTGACTATATTAAAACTGAAGCATTGATCTGGCAATACCTTTAGAAGAATGAGAGGGAAAGAGAAATGACATAGCGCAGGGCTCCTACGCAGCAGCCCTCAGAGAAGTGGGACTCAGGATTCCAAAACATGGCAGCACTAACCCTGAAGATAGAGAGAATTCTCAGGGAGCATTCCAGCCTCTTAGACGTCTACTCTGCCACAAGAAGAGCTGGTGGGCTTGTTGGTAAGAACTCTTAACTAAAATCCTTTTGAGTGGCCACTCTTCTTGAGTAATTGAACATGCTCGAGTCACTATTTAATAGAATATGATGCTGTATTGAATTGAATCTCAAAGCTGATTGCACAATAGAATCACTGGGGACTTTAAATATCCCTGAGAATGGGCTTGCACATTAATATTTTTTCACCCAGGATATTTCAACATACAGCTGTGGTGGAGCACTACTGCTCCGCCAGAAACTTGGGTTTGTTTTCTCCTTCCTTCCTCCCTCCAACCCTTTCTTCCTGCCTGTCTTTCGTCTTTCCACTACAGAATTGTAGCCCGAGCAGTTGGAACACACTGAGGCTTTGCCAGAATATCATAAGGACCTATTGACATTCTTGGTTCTGTCGGACCTTCTCAGGAGAGAGAATTGGACATTTTCTTTGTAAATATTTGGCATGCTTGGGGGATTTATAAAGTTCCATTGCATAAATTTATCATTTGTTCCAGGCTTAAACACATCATTCATCCGTAGCGAAACTGCTTCTTTCCCCACGTTTAGTGGCTGCAATACTACCTCTTCATTGTCTCTTCACTTGGATGCTACAGGAAGTAACAGGAGTGTGTTGGTGGTTGACGCAACTGTCAGCAGCTCAGAGGGGAGGCTAGAGGGGAAGAGAGGCAGGCAGGATCCCAGCAGGCCCTGTGATGAGAGGGCAACTGGGTCAAGAGAACATCACTCAAGACTGACAAGGCAGCAGAGAGCTTCTTCCTGAGTACTGATATCGCATCTCTACCAAATCGGACTGATTTTTATCAACCTGTCATTATCTTTCCATGTGTGTTCCCATGCGTTGTCCATGGATGAGTGGTTATTTAACTGAATAATTACCTTCTCTACTTGTACGTCAAATACGACAAAATTTAATACGAGGGAATCATTTAACCTGCTTCAGATGTTGCTTTGTATATGGAGAGAAGGCAAGGGGAACGGAGCCATAGAAGGTTAGACTTGGAACATCTTGCTTAGCCCCTTCAGTTTATAGATGAAGAAACTGAGGCCCAGAGAGGAACAGTGATGTCCCAAAGTCACACAGCCAGGTCATGGAAAATCAAGACTAGACCCCAGAGTCAGTGGCTCTTTTGACTCTGTTAGGCTTACTCTGTCGGATAGCTACATGGAGTGTCTGGACCCTGCCTGTACCACCACGGTTATGAAAAGGGCAGCAGCAGGAAAACATTTATAAAGCACTGCCTTAGCTAATCCAATGCCAATTTATCAATTTGAGAATGCAATACTTAGGGTTTTTAGGAGAAGAAAGACAGAGACCTAGGATGATAAGAAATTGGAGCAAATGCCAGTCACCTCCTCACGCCTGCACCAACTCCCCACTGTATGTTAATTATATTAATAAGGCACTTTCGGTTGCGAGTGTCCGAACACAGTTCAAACAAGTCAGACAATTACAACAGAAGAAAATTTAATAGCTCACATGAATAGGAATTTCAAAGATTGAAGGTAGATTTAGGCAATTTGAGGCTAAATTTAAAAATTCTTGAGCAGGATACTGGGTGGGCCATTCTGAGCGCGTAAAGTCCATTAAAGCGGACTGGGAGCAGCAGCTGCAGAAAGCTTGAAGTTAGACCCTGGAGAGCGGAGAATGAAAGCCTATCTCCTAGAAACTAATTTTTAGGTAAGAGCCTGAACCCCCTCACCACCATCACATGGTCTTTCCTTGCTTGGGTGCCTCCAAGTTTTCTTCGATAGGCCCCTGATTGACTCTCATCTCATAACTTTTCACACCCCAACTTTCTATAACTACCTGGGTCCTTACTACTCATCACTTTTTTAAATATAGACCCACATCTGCAATAGCAGGTGAACTGAGGTTGCAACACGTGGACAAGGGCTCAATAACCACATAAGCAGCTCTTTTTAACTACTTCTTACCTCTAAAGGAACATGGGGAGGAAGTCATCGCTTGTCAAAATACAGCAGCAGCTGCACATTCCCGCAGGTGTAACAACACCAAGACACTATCCACCAGCTTTAGGTAATTATGATCCGTTTTTTGTTTACAGCCTGGTTCTTGGTAATGTAAGCATTGCATTCTGAAATACCTGTGCCCTTTAGCAGAATCAATGAGTACTACAAGGTGTGACATTTTGAGTCTTCTTCATTCTTTTTGTGAAATGCAACTGGCATGGTCTATTTTGTGGTCTCTGTGGACCTCAGCATTACCATTCATGTGCTGCTTTCAGGTTTTATTTCAATCTGAGTCCAATATATGGTGCCTTCCCACCTTCCAACCGAGTAGTGTTTCGAAACAAGTGGGCTAATTTTCCTACTATTATTTAGTAAATAAATAATAAATTATCCCAATTTCTTAGCATTCAGGGGCTTCTGTTTTCTTCCTCGGCTGATCTAAAATGAACCTGTATGATGTTTCCCTGGCAGAGTAATAATCACACCAAGATTTTTTTCTCTCCATTTATTGGAATATCTTGAGTGCTATCTACTGGACAAATGTGGCATTGCCTCCTAACGGGCGAACTTCAGCCAAACTGTCATGGCTTTTTAAAGATAACTTTGTGTGGGGGCTGAATGTATGCCGTATGTTTTAGTACATTCAGGACCTGCCATCCTGGACAATGTCACTTCCTGAGATTGCTCATTGCCTGTAAGATCAATAAATCCCTTCCTTAGGAGTCACACAAGTTATAAGTGAAACGTAATGGGCAAGCGGGTGCCTATTTGTCCTTCCTTGAAATGGTTGACTATAAACAGCTTAAATCTAATTTATACTTTGCTGAGTAATGTGAATGGATAAAAATAAATCATTAATTTCAAATGAGCTTAGCTATATACAGCCATCAATAATCCTATGTCCTCATATGTGCATAAAGCAAGAACAGAGAAGTTTAAAAAGTCCTTTCTAATTATTTTGTACTCAACACTAAGTATAATATGCATGCCAATATATAATAGTATTGGTCGGAATACTTGAAAGCAAACAGATAAACAATATTCAATATGAGTTAGAATTCATTCAATTTTTACTAACCAAATCCTATTCTCTCCCCAGGATCTTTCCAAGTATCCTGAGAAGTACATTATGCTATAATCTGATTTACAGAAAAAAGCATATCAGGAGGGAAGGTAAAACAACTGGGAGTCAATGCCAAGTGAGAAGAGACACAGTCAAACAGCAGAAGGATCTTACTGTAGCAAAATGAACAGTTGCCCCGTTTAGGACAAATAGCTATAAGGCAAGAGCCAAAGGCAGGAGATCACTATGGATTATTGGGAAGGAATGAAGAGAAGGGCCTAATGTGTTGACATTAATTTAGGCAAAAATCTAGATTGTGAGGCTGTAGCTAACAGGAATTTAATGTAGACATATAGATTTAGCAATAGACAGGGAAATAAAGTGTCCTTTCTTATTTTTAAGTTATTAAAATGCAAGTTATATCTTTAACTCAATTATTTCAAATTGTTTATTAAGTCATTTGGAGTTATTTATGCCATTTAATACCTACTTCAGGTTGTATTCTATTTCAGATTGTAAATTTAAAAATTGAATATCCTGATTCTCAGACTGTATGACATATTTAACTTATTCAGTTATCAGTATGTTATTAAATAATGATAGATATAAACATTTTGCTTGAAATGAAAGAGAGAGAACATAAATTAAAATACATAACTATAATTTTAAACCATTCTGTTTTGGCAATGGAATATTTTCTAAAATTATTTTTATAGATGCCAATAGGAATCTCACTAGTGCTTATTTTTTATTGTTCCTAAACTGAGCTTTCTGTTTTGTTAACCTCAGGTGCTATGCCTATATTATCATGCATAACCAATACAGCAATCTTGTAAGATAGGTATTAGCTGAAATTTTCAATAACAAAGCTAAAAAATGGAAGCATCAAGTACTTTGCCAAAAATCATATGATAGGACCCAGGGTTTGGACTCAGAAACCCTGGAGCTTTCACTCCTAAACATTACACAGCATTGTCTCCAGCTGTATTGCTGTTTGCATCTTGTGAGTAGCATTCCAGATCTGCCCAAACTTCTTTTCATGTTTCTTTTGTTGGGACTGCACAAATGGGGGGAAAAGTAACATGCAGTATAGTGCTGCAAAAGAAGGTATGTGTGTGGTGGGGAGGTGGGGAGAGAGAGAGAGAGAGAGAAAATCTAACATAATGTCTGACACTGAGTAGGAATACTCCCGAAGCTTGTTAAATCTTAATCATGTGAATGCTGTTTTCAACCAGAAAGCAGATATGTTCTATTTCTTCATTTTGCTAATGACCCCTGTGATGGGTTGCTCTGTGTAACTCCATCAAGCTGGGACCCGCATTTCCCAGTGTTTTTCCATGGATAACTCTGGGTTAGCGTTGGCCAAAGAAGAACTTACGTGAGATCTGATCCAGAAGGCAGGAGCCCTATGGCAGCCATTCCTCTCCAAAAAGTCTTCTCAGTTGCCTAGGCTGGAGTTCAGTGGCCATTCACAGGTGCAATCATAGTACATGGCAGCCTTGAACTCCTGGGCTCAGCCGATCCTCCTGCCTCAGCCTCCCAAGTAGCTGAGTCTACAGGCGTGCACCCCAGCACCCTGGCTAACCCCTCTTTCATTTACAGCTTAAAATTGGTCATAATGATCACAATTGGTCAATAAGCACTGAGCCCTTCAGTCCCATTAATGCCAATTGCCTGATCATTTGCAGCTAAAATGCCTTCTTCCAGGACACCCATGCCCCTTTCTGGTACATAATGGAATAAGTATTACCACATGAGTATTTCCTGACCTTCCCTTCATCTGCTAAAGAGGATTCTGCCTGGACCTGCTGTTTTCCCCACCCCTCACCTCCTCTTTTTCTCCCTAAGGAAAGTCCTAACTTGTCGGACTTCTTAGACTTCAGTGGTGGTGATTCAAGGATAAATGGGGAGTGAAGCAGAACCAAATGAAACACGAGGTAGTGAGGGTTGGAGGAGTTTTTCAGAAACTGTTCAAAAGAGAAGTGGAAGTAGTTTTAATATAAATGCAATGGAAAGGGATAAGGGATCTTATAAAATATTGTACATATTATACATCCCTTTCATAGTATTCAAAAAATAAGAACCTGAGTTATTTTGAAATTAGTTTTAGGTGCATGGATTGGGTTCTTCAAATTGTGACTCCTCTCTGGGATTGAACCATGTGGACTGTGGTTTTGTAAACTTTCCTCTGTATAAAGTTTCCTCTGCTTCATGGTCTCTAAACAGACAGTAAGAACAATTCATCTAAACCTTTCAAATTCTTCAAGACCTCAACTCTTTTCCTGATTCCAAATTAATCTTTTAAGTATTATGCAAAGTGCAAAACTGTATTCCAACATCTATAAGTGTTTCTCAAAGTATATTATTTTAGGAAACAAGCTCCAAGGAATTCTGAGCTCAACTAAGTCTGGGAAACATATTGATTCATTCAAAGACTATTTAAATCCCTTAATTTTTTCTTGACACTTTTTGAGGCCTGTTTTTGAACTAGTGTGATCCAAAATATACTCTGACAGGTACAAAGAGAACCACATAGTAGCTATGTAGCCATGCATTCCTGCACAGAGGAGAGGTTAAATTGGGCCATGGGTAAAGTCAAATATGTCTGGATTATTGTCTCCTCATTGATCATGGGAAAGGACTAATGGGGAGTAAATCATGTTGTACACTCGTGATCCCCAACCTTTTTGGCACCAGGCATTGATTTCATGGAAGACAATTTTTTGACGGTGAGGGATAAGGGTGGGAGGTGGGGGATTGGAGGAGGTAGGGGCAGAACTCAGACAGTGATGTGAGACAAGGGATGGGGAGTGGCTATAAATACAGATGAACCTTCCCTGGCTCAATGGCTGCTCACTCCTGCTGTGCAGCCTGGTTCCTAGGCTTATGGAAGTCTTATGGAAGACTATTTTTCCAATGGGGGTGAGTTGGGTGGAGCTCAGGTGGTGATGCAGGGCCCAGTTCCTAATAGACCACGGACCAGTACTGGCAGTGGCCAGGGAGATGGGGACCACAGCTGTACACAATAAATATATACAATTTTTATTTGTCAAGGTTATGAGTTAAACTGTATTTATGTATTGAACCTGGTAAGAGACAGACCAGCCTTTATTATATTTTATTTTATCTCTTAATTAGAGAAAATTAAAATCAGTGTGGAATAGAAGTGGTTTATTTTATTATTATTATTATTTGTATACAGTAAAATTCCTTCCTGGTTATGTATGCTGTCATGGGTTTTGGCCAATGCATACAGTCATGTATTATACAGAACAGTTTTAATTCCCTCATAATTTTCTTATGCTGTCTCTTTGTAATCAGCCCATCTCCACGACCGAAACCCTGGTGACCACTGATTTATTTCCCATCCAAATTGTTTTCCCTTTTCCAGGATATCAAAAATTATGTAGCCTTTGGAATCTGGTTTCTTTGACTTAGCAAAATTTCTTTAAATTTCATCCATGTTATTGTATGAATCAATAAGTACTTCCTGTATTATATTTTACAGATGTTTCAGAGTTGTTTATCCATTCTCTTGTTAAGAAACATCTAGGTTCTTTCTAGTTTTTGGTAATTATGAATAAAGTGGTGTGAAGATATGTTTTTCAATTCACTTGGGTAAGTACCTAACAGTGGGATTGCTGAGTCTTATGCTAAGTGATCCTTAACTTCAAAATAAATTAACAAACTGTTTTCCAAAGTGTCTGTGCTATTTTGAATTCCTACCAGAACTGTATGAGAGTTGCAGTTACTTCTCCTCCTCAACATTTGATAATATCAGATTTAAAATTTTTTAAACCATTCATCTCTATGAGAGATTTTAAGAGTTCTCACTACAAAAAAATGGTAAGTATGTGAGGTAATGCATATGTTATTTGGCTTGATAGAGTCATTCCACAATGTATTCAAATTTCAAAACATCATGTTGTATGCAATAAATATATACAATTTTATTTGTCAATTAAAATAATAAAATAAAATTTTAAATCATCCTATTTTTTGTGTGGTGGCATCTCACTGTGTTTATAATTCATATTTCCCTAAAGACTAACGATGGTCAGCATACTTATATGTGCCTATTTGCCATCCATATACCTTCTTTGGTAAAGTCATTGTTTAAATGTTTTGCCTAGTTTTTATTGTGGCTTTGGGGTTTTTTTAAATTGTTAAATTTGGGAGTGTTTATATACTTTTGAATGAATGAGTGTTTATATACTTTTGGTACATGCCTTTCATCAGATATGTGATTTACAAATATTTTCTCCTTTTCTGTGGGTTGTCTGTTCATTCTCTCAACAGTGGCTTTCACAGAGCAAAAGTTTAAAATTTTGATAGAGTCCTATTAATTAATATGTTCTTTACTGGATTGTGCTTTGGGTGTTGTATCTAAGAACACTTTGTGCATCTATTTCTGGGCTTTCTATTCTGTTTAATTGATCTGTGTGTCTGTCCTTTAGACGATACGATATTGCCTCACTTGCTGTAGCTTTCAAGTAAGTCTTGTAATTGAGTAAAGTGAGGCCTCTGACTTTGCTCTTTTCTTTTTCATAGGTTCAGAATTGCCGTTTCTAGTTTCTTTGACTTTCCGTGTAAATTTTATAATCAATATGTCAGTATCTATTTTTAAAAAGCTTTCTGATTTATATTGGGATAACATTTTGAACCTATGTATCAAACTGTGGAGAATTTATGGGGAATGAAGTTTTGAGGACTTTTGATCATCATTCTTTAATTAAAACAACAAACAAACAAAACCCAAACCTTAATGGCTCCTGTTTATTAGAAGGTAGAGTTCAAAGTCTCTAGCTTGGCATTCAAAGTTCTTTATTATTCAACAAGCTATTTTCCCAGCCATATCTTTTATATCTTCTCAACCTAGATTTTCAACTCCAGTAAAAGCAAATCACTGCTCCTCCAACATACTTTGGCATCTCATGCCCATGAATTCTCTCCTTTGCCTCCTCCCAAATCCTGCCTCTCCCTTTACTTCTATTCAAATCCATTTTCTTTGTTTATTTTAAAATATTACTTGACAAATAAAGATTGCACATATTCAAGGTATGCAAGGTGATGATGTGATATATGTATATATTTTATAATGATTGCTACAATCAAATTAATTAACACATCTATCACCATCCATGCTGTACATTTGATCCCCAGAACTTGTTTATATCATAATTGAAAGTTTATGCCCTTTGGCCAACATCTCCCCATTTTCCCCACCTTCCAGCCCCTGCCAACCGTCATTCTACTCTCTGCTTTTATGAGTTCGAATCAAATCCATTTTCAAGGCTTAACTCAAGTGAAACTTTCCCTGGTTTATCCAACTGACAGTCTCATCCTGTTTTCAGTGTTCCTTCCATAGATAGTGCGAGTACCACTCATCAGACACTTCTCAAACATTGCAGTGTGTTGTTAGTGTCATTTTCATTTGAAAATGTTTTACCAGAAGCATCACCTGGTAAATTCCTTGAAGGTAGAGGCTATAGTTATGTTCTTTTCTATTCTCTATAGGACATAAGAATATGTAGTGTACATGACTGATATGCCTAAGTATTAATTATTAGAATGAACTAAACTTCAATGTTGGAAACATTAATAATAAAAATGTTAAGACTTCTAATATGATTACAAATTTAAATGTTTGGCTGGGAAGAATTTGGGTTGGGTAGGGCCCGTTAGTTCTTCTTCATAGTCCTAAATTACCTCTTTCAATTTCTCATTCCTCTTCCTCATTCCCACTCTCCGGGCATCTGGATGGGCTCCCATGTATTTAGGTGGTATTTGGGGGTGCCCTGAGTTAGATCCTTTATGTAGTGCCAAATTTCCTGGGGATTTGCTTACTTCATTCTTCTAATCAATCATTTCCTCTCAGCTGTATCATTTCCTCAAAGGACTCTTCCTTTCTCAGTAATGTGTGGAGATCAGAAAGAGAAAAGAGATTTTGATCTGATGGATTAATCTTTGATGATACACTAACAGAATTCAGGTTAGGAATTTTTAGTGTAAGTGCATGATCTTTAAAGTCAGACAGTCCTATATTCGAATCCAAACTTTACCAGGTGCCATCTTTTTGACCTTGGTGAATTGCACAGTTTAAATAAGAGCACAGGGCAATGGGTAGCACAACACACCTTAGTTGTTTTGACCTGTTTTTACTGTATTTTTTCCCTGAGAATGCAGTAATAGCTATTATTTATTTAACATTTTCTGCATGCCAGACACAGTGCTAAGTGATTTGTGCACATTTTCTCATAATCCTTAAAGAAATCTAACTTTTTGGTATTACTGTACCATTTTTCACAAAAACAAGCAAATACTCAGGTTAAAGGCCATGTTATAAGGTCATAAAATAAGAAAGTAGTGAATCTGACATTTGAATTGCAGTCTGATTATGTCCAAGACCTAGGCTCTTAGTTACTGTCTCATGTCTTGCTAATTATATGCACTGTGTCTCCTTAGAAATTTCATGGTAAGAGATCAAGACTGAGAGACATTCAACATCTAGAAAACTGTGGGAGATATATTTTAAGTTGCATGGATTTTTCATATGGTCTTTCGGATCATACTACAAGAAGCAGTTACTCATAACACCAATTTGTATTTATTTTTTATTTCAGTAGATTTAGGGCATACAGGTGTGTTTTGTTACGTGGATGAATTGTATAATGCTTAAGACAGGGATTTTAGTGTGCCCAACACCAGAGTAGTGTACATTGTATGCAAAAGGTAAATTTTTATCCTCCCCCCCCACACCCTTCTTAGTTTCCAATGTCCTTTACACCAGTATGTGACTGTGTGTATTCACTGTTAGTGCCTCCTTTTAGTGACAACATGTGCTGTTTGTTTTCAGATGGGGAGATATTAGGAGTTTTATTTTTAGAC
>CAUYPO010094269.1:0-11877 GCA_963574435.1 Cheirogaleus major
TTGGTGATCAACTTGGCCTTTAGCTGCTTCTTCCTAACCCAGGTTGGGGGTGGGATGAAAGTTTCAACCCCCTTATCATGCCTTGGTCTTTCCTGTGACCAGCCCTCATCCTGAAGCTACCTGGGGGCTGCAGCCACCAGCCACCTCATAGCATGCAAAAGACATTCATCACTTGGGAGGTTCCAAAGAGTTTTAGGAGCTGTCACTGGATGAAGACCAAATACATATTTCACAGTATCACACCTCTCTTCCCTGCCACTGTCCTACCCAGCAGCTTTCTTTCTGGATGCTTCTGGGCTTTGGAAGTAAAGCATTTGCTCAGTTTTCTTTATATGCCTTCTTTTCCTTTGAACACAGCTGGGCTGTTTTGCTGAGCGCTCCCAGGAATACTGGGGTTAGCCTACGTGGTGCAGCTCGTGCCTGACTGGGTAATAAATTCTTCCGCGTCGTGTGCGGGGGCAAGCTGATGTTCTTACAGACACTGAGAAATGATATTTACGTCCTAGTCAAGCATCTTTCTTTCCATCTTCATCTCATATTGTTTATCCTGAGAGTTTCAGCAGTTTTTGGTTTTTTTGGTTTGTTTCAGGAAGAACTCATTTTATCCCTTAGATTGGAAGTCCCAATTGGAAGTGAAATCAGTTGTTCACCAAAAGGTAGGACACAGGTGTGACTCTAGAAAACACACTGCAAAAGCATTTTGCATCCAAGTATGGAGTCATGAGGCTTCAGACATTAGGTCATCAGTGATAAAAAAAAAAAAAAAAAAAAAAAAGTTGACATTCCTCTTGGGAAAATGATTATCTCCATATGACAGTAGCAGGCTGACCCCAAAATGGACCTATGAGATTTGTGTTGCTTGTCTTTACTCAGATTTACCAAGCTTTGCAACATCTGACAATTCCTTTAAGTCCATGTGATAACATTTCATGATTGCCTTTTAATTTGAGTTTTTTGTCCTACCAGAGTGGGCAGCCTGGGGCAGCCGGAACCTCTGAGAAGGGCTCTGTTGGCATTGTTTTGCTCTGTTGGAGCAATTTTGAAATGATCAATTAAGACCTTTATGTATTTGTTGGTGTGTATTTTTCTCAATCTTTGTCTATTTCATTTAGTACTTTCTGTTACAGAAAATTCTGCTCTGACGCTTATTATAACTGGCTCTTCTAGAAACTCTTCTAGAAAACACTGTGGATGGTGGAGCCTGCCTCCGGGGCCTTGACGCCCCACCTCACTCACTGCTGCCAGGGGCCCTCATCTTGCTGCAGTCATGTCTCGACCCCCTGTGTCTGTGGTCTGAGCCATCGTGGCCACCACACAGGCTACCAGCTCTCCAGCACCTCAGGTGAAAGGCGGGACCGGGAGGCTCCTTCCTTCCGAAGGCTAGTGCCTCAGGAGTGTGGCTTCCAGCTGTGGACGAGTCTGAGTCGTGCCTGGTGTCCTACCGCCCTCCTGCAGGGAGGAATCCCAGTCCCCAGTGACCCCTTCCCTTCCTCCCCACAGAGTCCCAGGCCCAACTTACTTTTCTTGCCTTTTAAGCTTCCACCAGCTACTGTAACTGGGGTTTTCTCTTCCCTTGACCTTGACTTTGGACCCAGATCCCTTGAACTTGCCTATTCCTGGGCTCACTGTTTCCAGGATTTTAGAGGTCTGTGCTCTGGGGATACAGACCAGGGCTACAAAAGCAGGCAAGTTACAAAGTTCAAGAATTCTTATAGATGTAACCTGAAGCTTAATAGCTGCTGAGGATTTCTGTGAAAACGTCACGGTCTGTAGGGCCTGGGGCAGCTGTCCACATGAGAAAGGGAGACGGGCTGGGGTCACAGCCAAAGCCTCAGGTGTGTTTGTCCCCCGACGTGAGGGCTGGGGATAGGGCAGGGTTTGCCTGAGATGTAGAAGATAGCAACTATCAGAACAAAAATCATTACGTTGGGTTTAGGATTTAATGGAAAATACAGAAATCATTTTAAAAAAATTTTATGGGAAGACAGCAGTGAAATTGTTCCCTTGACACCACAATGGTCTGTTCAATATGAAAAGTAAATCTTTAAAACTAGTCACTTAAAAAAATGTTTGATAAGTTTACTGCTGAATCATTTGCATCATTGTATACGATTTTTAAAATCACTCTTAATTTTCTCTAACTATTCTCTTATGACTTAAATAGCTTATCTAAACAATATTTCAGTCTTTCATACAAATGAAACACAAAGGTTTTAATGTATATAATTTGAAAAGAGAAATCAGCAAGTTTCATTGGATTAGGAGAGCTCTCGTTGCCATGGTTTGTTAGGGGTTTGAGAACAATAAGAGTAGTCAAATCAAAAGCTTATGCTCTGAGTCTTTTTAAAAACATCTGGACAGCAAGAACTTTACTACTAAACGTAGACTTTAATTCTTAAAGGAAAATATTCCTTTTCTGTTCTTATATTTTCTTTCTAAAAGAGGCTTTCGTTCACCTGTTTTCCACAGAGGGAACCTAAGACAGAAGGTTCTCTCCTTGCTCTGCCCCTGCTGGGGGGTCTGCGGGGTGAGGTGGTGACTGGCTGCAGCGTGAGGATGCGTATTAGTGTCCCTCGCGCCCCTGCGCCACCTGCGGCCTGTCTGTCAACACCGGGCCTAACTCAGCAGGCTCAAAGGATCCTCCAGCCACACCTGGCAAAGGGGGGAACTGTGTGCCTCCCCCCTCTTCCCTGCATGCTGTATCTGGAGGTGAGGGTGTCTGGGAGGGAGGGCACACTGTTGATCATCTCGGTGTGAGCCTGGGCCGGTGCCCGCGGCCAGCAGCAGAAACACAAACCAGGATGCCGGCCAGGCCTCTCGGCGGCCCCATGATTCCCGGGCGTGGCAGGTGGGAGCCCCAGTGTGGGCCACGGAATGTCTTAGGGAAGTGGACACTGGACTGACAGGCAGTAGCATCACAAAAGGGCCTGGTGGGCTAGTGGGGCCTGGTGACTGTGGCCTCCATGGGGACTGCCTGCCAAGGACAAATAATTTCACTGCCTAGGACTTAGTCGTCATTTATCCCCTCCAGGTTTCCTTCAGTGAAACTGGTTTACACAGGATTCTTCTTTTATATCCCACTCTTTCTGTTCTTACAAGGTTGCCATCAGAGCCTGCTGGAGGGCCACCTCCCCTCTGCCTCAGACCTGTCTCTTGTGAACTGCCTGAGCCTTGGCAAGGGTGAAGCATGGAGGAACAGGTGTGAATGGCAGGTGGCCACTGTCACCATGGTGTGTGGCCCCCAACCTTGGGTACCTTCTCAGGGTCCCTGGACTGCCTCCAGTCCCAGCCAATGGTCCCTCTGCTTTTGGAATCTGATAAAATGCCACATGGCAAGGGTGAGGCCTGGCTTCCTGAGCTCCTGTTGACACACCCAGAAATGTGGTGGAATGAGCACCCACCCATGGGACTCGACCAGTGAGAACCCTAGTCCAAAGGGAAAGGGAATGTATTAATTCTTAAAGCTTCCATCACAAAGTACCAAAAACTGGGTGGCTTAAAATGACAGAAATGTATTGCCTCAAGTTCTGGAAGCCAGAAGTTTAAGATCAAGATGTCAGCAGGGTTGGCTGCTTCTGGGGGCCGTGAGGGAGACTCTGTTTCCTGCCTCTTGCCTGGCTTTTGGTGGTTTGCTGGCGATTTTTGTCTTGTGAATGCATCACTCTGCTCTCTGCTTTGTCTTCACAAGGCTTTCTGCCTGTGTTCTCTTTCTCTTGGCATCATCTTCCTTCCATCCACGGCCGTGTCCGAATTTCCCTTTGTTCTGAGGATACTCATCATATTGGATCGGGGCCCACCATGATGACCTCGTCTTAACCTAATGACCTCTGTAAAGACTCTATTCCTAAACAAGGTCACACTCTGAGGTAGTGGGAACTAGGACTTCAACATGTCATTTTAGGGGGACACACTTCAACCCATAAAAAGGGAAGAGGGAAGGAACCAGGTGAAGAAGTCCCCTCCTTCTTCCTCCCTGTGGGCTGCTCTGAGGTGAAGTTTTCTTCTGGAGAAGTCCCAGGGCTGAGCAGTCGCCACGGCTACGCTCCCACGGCGTCTCTTCACGCTTGCTGCGGTGTGCTAGCCCACACAGCCGGCGCCACGCCACGTTGCCTCACATCTTCCCTGGCCTCGCTTCTCTCTTCTCACACCCGCACCTTGCTGGGCCAGCGCTTCCAAATAAAGTGGCAGCACATGACCCTTGCCTCAGGCTCTGCTTTCTAGAGGTCGTGGACCGAGAAAGCAGGGAGCCAGGGCCTCCATCAACAGCAGCCAAGGGGGCAGTGGGGAGTTGGTGCCGAGCCAAGGTCTGAGCGGGGAAACGAGAGCCGAGCTACAGAGGACGCACTGAGGAGTGTGTCAAGACGAGCAGGGAGACTCAGGGAAGCAAGTAGGCACTAGAGCCCCCCCACAGTGAGGGGACGGCAGGGCTCACAGGGGAGGCAGGGGGGCCAGAGGGCAAGAGGGAGGGGAGTGAAGAAGGATGTGGGAGAGGAGGTGGATCTGGGCAGGGGAACTTTGAGAGGAGATAAAAGAAGCAAGAAAGCCCGGGGATGGAGAGGAGAGAGGAATATAAGCCAGAAATAGGCTTAGCAGATGCAGTGTTCATGGTTAACCTTCGGAAAAGGTGCCAGTCACGGCTTTATGTGAACGATGAGGCTTTTATTTTACCTTAAAATATTTTGGGGGGAAGAGGCAGTATTTTCACTTAGGCTACCCTAGAATTATAACTATTCATTTTCTCTGCATGATATCTCAAAATACTTGATTTTATTTAACTAGCTAATCTTAACATTAACCACAGAAAACAGACTAGGATAACTTTTAAAGAAATAGACACCTGGGGTATTACTTGGTACTGGCCTTAAGTTTCCCTGTCCCACACAAATGTATCTAAGTGTGAGTCCCAAGCTTGTCTCATGGCCAGTCTCATTTAGTGTTGAACCCCTGCAGCCCAGTTTCCTTCACAGCCACCAGCAGTCCAGGCTGAAGTGCAGTCTGTTTCCAACTTTTGAGATTAGAGCTCTTATTTGCTATCGATGGGTGTGGGTGGCAGGTGGGAGGGGCCATGTATCGGAGCTGAGGATGGACAGAAAGTGCTCTGGGACTCTTGGGTTGTAGTCAGGGCAAGAGCTGAGAGTGGAGTCAGGAGGCCTACGTCCCTGCTCCCCTCTCAGCATGGCCGAATTCCTGGGACCCAGGAAAGGTAACCTACCACAGTGGGGCATGGGGCAGGGAGTGGCCCATGACAGCATGATGGTCTACACTACTCTACCCCACATTGCTCCTGGGGTTTTGCAGCAACTGTTCTAAGCCTGGATGGCCAGAAAAATAGGACCTGCCTTTGGCTGAGCCTTTGCAGTGTGTGTGGTCCTTCATTTGGAAAGGAAGAGATGCCTATTGACATTACCCTCAGTATCATTTGTCATTTAAGTAAAGGTGACACATGGACTGGACCTATTATTAGTACTATAGTGATAACTATGATAATGTGTAGTGAAAGCCATAGGTAAGGCTTAAGGAGTTCTTTCCCTGTGGTGGGCATGGCCCTAAGCATTTTAACCATTCACCATTAATCAAATACTTCATGCCAGCCTATTGTGTCCTAAGTATTATTTAAGGGGGAATTTGTAGAGCGCAGGGCAGACACAATCCTGTGAAGCGCCTTGGAGTGAGTCACATGCAGGTAAAGCAAGAAACACCTATGTCCTATGAGGCCATGCAGTGCTAATTTCTACAGAGAAACTATGTAATAAGAGCAGAGTAAAGGGACAGTGAGTGATGGAGGGAGGGCCGGTGTGTGTGGCGTGGCGCTAGGGAATGTGGCTGAAGGTAGGATGGTTAGAGCCACCTCTCTCAGGAAGGGGCTCTGAGCAGAGGCTTGAATGCTGCGCAGGAACGAGCCCGCAAAGCTCTGGGCAGGAGAGTTCCAGCAGAGGGCAGAGGCTCCCAGGCAGGAATAAACTGAAAAACAGCTCCTCCCACACCAACTCAAACATTTACAATCTTTTTAGTTCATGGTCTCTGAGTTTTGACAAATACACACATTCATATAATCACCACCACAGTCAAGATAGAACATTCCATCACCCCTAAGAATTCTGTGTCCCTTGGTTGTGAATCTCTTCCCCCACCCGAGTCTCTGGCAGCCGCTGGCGTGTCTGCCATCCTTATAGTTCTGCCTGGCAAGAATGCTGTGGAAATAAGATCATGCAGTTTTTAATCTTTTGGTGTGTCGCGTTTGAGAGTCATCCATGTTGTGTGGATCAGGAGTTTGTTCTTTTATTGCTGTATAGGATTCCATTGTATGGAATTTGTCCATTTCGTTTATCCATTTCCCTGGTAAGGGATACTTGGGTTGTTTCCAGTTTTTGGCAACTATAAGCAAAACTGCTAAAAGAAATGTACATAGAGGTTTTTGTGTAAATCTCAGTTTTCATTTCACTTGAGTAAATACCTAGGGTGGAATTACTGGGTTGTACAGTAAGCAGATGCTCAACTTTATGGGAAACTGCCAAACTGAGAAACGGTGTCTAAGAAGTTTATTAAAATTGTCTTCACAACAACTGTTTGCCACTCCAGGCAAACATGCTCAGCTCACCTGGGCTAGGCACCTTGCCTGGGCTCACAAAGCTAGCATGTGGTAGACCTAGGGAACCTGGCCTCCAGCCCTCTGGCTTGATGGGGTTGCTTCTCTCTGCTTCGGTTTCTGTCCTTTCTCTCGCGGCTGGCTTCCTTCGCCTTCCCAAAGTCTCTGCCCTTGCAACTCAGGTTGGCTCAGGCCCTGCCTCTCTGTGCACCTCATTCATGAGGACATTTCCTTCATGGTGGTGCCATCTGGGGCTGCCCACGCGTGGGGTACTGTGACTGAGTGCAGAATGTCAGCTCCAGGTGCTGGCAAAGCCACTGGCCTCCAGCTGCTGCCACACTTTGTCTCATTTCCCTGTCAAGGCCCCCGAGAGACAGAACAAGCAGCTCTCTTCCCTGCTCTGCACCACGCCTGGCACCTGCCCAGGGACCTGGTGACACCTAGTGGTCACTAGTGAGAACTGCGGCTGCACTTGAGTTCAATGTGCAACCAGCACAGCTCTGATGCTGCTAAACAGACACAGACGTGTGTAAGGACACATGCTCATGTTTAACACGTCAAACAGCAGATAAAGACATACCAAAAAAAGTATTGTATCTCTATAGCTCCAGTTTTACTGCTGTTATTGACAATTTCTGTTCTTAGTTATCTGGTCAGCACACAAATATAAATAACATGATACAATTAATATCTGTAAATTCTTCATTTATCAATTTTAGATAGTATCTATTAACTATATTATAGGAAAGATAAAGAATTTAGGGTATTAGATGACTTTCCTTCTTCCTGTCCCCTTTACTTCCTGCTTTTGGTCAGTAATATTAGCAGGTTTGTCTAGTGCTTAGATTTATGCTCAAAAATAATGTACTTAAATCTCACTTTCTTGATGTATCACCATTAGACAAAATCTATTGATTCTCCACTATACAAAAGAAGGAAATTAGTGCACATAGACTTCCCTCTGCTCTCCGCCTCCAGATTTCTGTCAGCCATAATATCACTTTTATACTGAATATGTTTATAGTATTAAGTACTGAAGTAACTACAATTAAGTGTTCTATGCTTGGGGTTGATTCTGAAAACTGAAAACCCTTAAACATTGTTTAAGGCATTATGGTTATGTAAACACGATTCACTACAGAACCAAGTACTGTGATTAGGCCTTCAGAAAAGGAAATAAAATACTATGTAATTAAACCTTGGGCACTCAAAGGAGACTGTTCTGTGAATGAAGGTCCTTTCTCTACTCCGTCAATTATTCACAATTACCCACAGTTTGGTTTGCATCAATTATGAACCATGACTTTCTTAGACTGTCTTGTTTTTCCCAGGGTTTCTATTAATAATTGCCTTCTATTTGTTGTGGTTGTTATTGAAGAATCACATATCTTATCGTTTAGAATTTTCTAAGACCTGCTTTTAGATCTCTATTTTGAGTTCTTATTCCTACACTTTCTGTAGTGGAAGTGACTTGCTTTCTGAACACAATCTTCACAGAGTCCTCTGACTTTCTTTGGGCTTTCTGGGGTTGCTGTGTGACTGTTAGCTTGGAACTTTTTTTTGTTACACACCTGAGTCCTACATTCTTATGGACCTTGTGTCATTTTCTTTTTTCATATTTTTTTATATGGAGTCTTTTAATGCACATTTTTGCCAAATCTAAACACCATCCGTTTTTAACAATCTGATGGGCAAAAAGCTGTACTTTATTCTTCTTTGAAGTCATATTTTATGATTATTAACAGGTTTGGCGATTTTCATGTATTTATTTTCCATTTGTTTTTGTGTGCATTACCTATTATTCTCATGAATTTTCATAATAATAATAAAATTTAAATAATACTTCTCTTGAGTTGGAAGATCTCTTTATATATTAAGCATATTAACCTTTTCTGGGGTGGTGGTACATGTGCTGTTATTTTTTTCTTTCACTCCGCTACTTGGCTTGTAATGATGTTTATGTTACTTTTTGTGGTTCAGAAATATTTTTTATGTAGTCTCAACTCCTGGTCTTTTCCTTTATGTCTATACTACATGGTTCTAAGTGGTCTCTTTCTTATGATTTCCTTGCCTTTCCTCTGGACTCCAAGTTGTCCCTGAGTTATCTTTTCACAACGTAAAATCAGCCCTATTTATAGCAGCACAATTCACAATTGCAAAGACGTGGAAACAACCCAAGTGCCCAGCAATACGTGAGTGGATTAACAAAATGTGGTATATGTGCACCATGGAGTACCATCCAGCCATAAGAAACAACGGTGATATCTTTTTTTAGATTTTATTTGTATTACTAAAGTTTAGATTTGCTGGAGCGCGTGCTCCAGTGGTATATTGAAAGTTGGCCTCCTAAGTTTGAAACCTGGCTTCATCACTTATTAATTCTGTGGTTTTGGACACCTGTGTGATCTCAGCACTATGGTATTTTCATTTGTAAAACGGGCATAATACAGCTCCCTCATGGATTATTCCAGGATGGGAAGAGATGATGTAGTACAGTTAGGACAGTGATCAATACGTGATAAAACTTAGTATTTTGGTGTATTGGGGGCTCATGAGGTATAGATTGGCACATTCATTTGACCATTTTGAATTGGCAGCCAAAACATGTTTCTGACGTAGTCACAAAAGCCTGCCCTGCCACTATGCACTCCCTGGATGATGCCATCTTCTATGCCAATGACTGACACGTGTGTCTCCAGACCTCTCTCCTAAACTCAGACTTACACTGCTGTCTCCTTGACATCTTCACTTGTGTGTCCAATGCACATCTCAAATGCAACTGGTTCAAAACCAAACTCTTGATCTTCTTCCCCAAATTTGTTCCGCTCACACTTCTCTCCACCTGAGGATGGAGTTGCCACAGTCCAGATGCTCAGGCCAAATATATTGGAGTCGTGTTGATTCTTTTCTTTCTCGCATACTTCATATCTAACCCATCAGGAAATTCTGGGTACTCCGGCTTCAAAATAGGCCACCACTTCTGACCACCTGCACTCCACCCCCATCTGAACCATTGTCATATCTCACCTGCGTTGCACAGTGGCCTCCTAACTGCCCTTCCCACCTCCATGCTACTCCCTGCTGTCTAGCCTCAAACTTGCAGCACAACCTGCCTCATGGGGTATACCCTCTTCCTGGGGCATTCCTCCCTCCCACTCTTGCTGGCTGTGCAAAGGGTCAGGGGATCTTTCATGCTATTGCTTGGGTCACCTTCCCCCGAGGACTCTCGTGGCCACCCTCTTTATCACTGCCACCTTCTCCTGGCATCCCGATCCCCTATTTGGCTCTATTTCTTCTTTTTCATGACACATGCCACCTTCTAAATTAAGACATAAGTTACTTATTTATCATGTTTATTGTTCAATATCTGTTTTCCCTGCTAGAATGTCAGCTCCTTGAGTGCAGGATTTTTTAAAAGTTTGCTTTGTTTACCAACGTATTTTGAGTGCCAAATACACCACCTGGCTCAGCTGTAGCCCCTGAATCCATATTTGGGGAAGGAATTAGTGAAAAGCAGGGAGAAGAGTGGAGGTTCTCCCATACTGGCTTGCTCCACAGTCCAGGTATTTGAAGGCCACACCCGAAGGAGGCAATTTGGTTGATAAGTACAGGGTAAGAATTACAGGGAGGTAGCTTTCAGAGTGCAAGGAGGGTCACAGGAAACATGAGGATTGCACCCCCCTACACCCCCTGCCCAGCATGCGCTGGGCCAGCTGGTCTCAAGGGTTCCTTCCAGCTCTAACCTTCTGTGATTTCAGGCTGTATGAGGTGCTGAGCTCCCTGGCCCTGGAGGTATCCCAGCATAGGCTGGATGGTGTCTCAGTGGGGTTGCTGCAGAGGGACTCAAGGATGAGAAAAATACAAAGAGTGGATGACCTTCAAGGCCTCCTCTAGTGATGAGACTTGGTTAATTAGATGACTGACCTCTCTCTGACCACTCCCACACCCCAGAGCCTGAGTCACAGGCCTGGAGTCCCTGGCACTGCTAGGTGGGGGGCTCCAGAGCCATTCCCTGACCCTCCCCACACCCCTGTTACTGCATGGATATGGCCACAGCACCTCCTCTCCCTTCCCCACCCCACACAGAACTTATTCTGTTTTTGGCAACGTGAGGTGACAGTGACCCTGACTGAGAGAGGGCGGCCCGGGCGGATGGAAGCTTTGCCTGGCTCACCGACATGGCCACAGGCCGGCTCCGGACCAGACCTATCCGATGGGTCTGCACTGTGGTTCTCCACTTGGAGACACGGGTGGGCGTGGTGTTCAGAGGGGTGGAGCAGCCATGAAAGAGGGATGAGGACAGTGGTGGAGAGAGGGGAAGGGAAGCTGAGGGCTGGGCACGGAGGAGGCAGCTTGAGGCACCCATAAGCCCGAGCACTTTGATTTTCTCTCTCCTCTCTGAAGCCTTAATCTCTTAAACTACCTGATGCCAGGAAAGCTAGAGCTGCAGGATATCTGGGCCCCCACCCAAGGAATGAGTATTTATTCAAAGCCCTTTTGTGGGCAAGCAACATGTTCTTTTGTCAATAAGAGACTCGGAAGGGTGTCTCTAGGAAAATTACCCCTTTACTTTTATTTTTCTGGAAAATGATCAAATAACACCCAAATCAGACAGATCACTCTCTGAATGCTGAGTATGTATTCCCACACCTCCCTTTCTAATTACCGCATTCCCCTCACGTGAAAAAGAATGCCGGATTATTTTCCATCATTTTCTTCTGAAGTATCTTTTGGCAATTTAGCAGCTGCTTCAACATAATGATGGGGGAGGGACCGATAAAGGCAAACGAGCCGACGCAGATTTGTAACGAACACAGGTACTTCGCCACCTGCTTCCGTGAACATCTGCGCAGTGTTTACACAGATCCTACCTCCTTCTATAGGTGATCCAGTTGAGCAGCTGTTATTAATTTTCGTGTTTTACAGACAAGGTAACCAGAGCTCGGGGAGGCTAACTGGTGAGTGGCAATGGCCTGTACAGGAGTGAGGCCTTCCGACTCCAAATCTTGAGTGCTGTTCTCCTCCTTCACAGGTGCTTCTGCCCAGTGAGGACTCCATGGCCCACCACCCGCACCTAGGACGTTTGATGAAGTCACTAAGGTCATGGATCTTGGGGCTGGACAGTCCTAGCTCCAGTTTACCCATGTGTGGCACTGGGTTAAACTAATTTCCTCCAGCCTCAGTTTCCTCATCTGTAAAATAGGGACAGTGATGGGTACTTATTGCATAGACTAGACTTGTGCATATTAAATAAGACAATTTATGCAAAAAGCTTAGCATGATGTCTAACG